>PVKA01004465.1:0-98888 GCA_004027165.1 Ctenomys sociabilis | reverse complement strand
AGAAAAAGAAATGTCCATGTAAACCAAAAGCAACTATGGAGTTCACTGGGAATTCCTAATTTTATATGTGCTAATTTACTAGATTGTTTACTATACTGAGTTTATTTAACATCTGGAGGAGTAAGACACAGTATGATGTTGTGAACATTTAAAATACTGACTTAAATATTACCAGCTCATATTGAGTTAGGGATTCTTTCTTTCTGTTTCTCATATGAAACAATTTAGATAGTCCTGAGAAATGTTCTAAGGTCCATGTTACCTTTGAAATTCTGTGAAAGAAGCTAATTTGGTTAGTCTAACTCTTTATAGTTTTTCCTTTTATTCTAAAATCTTGATCTACTGGCAATAATAAAAGTATAATTTCAAATGTAGGGTGTTTTGTAGAGAGTTTCAGAGTGAATTTTGAAAAATTACTTCTAATTTAGTAATTACATTGATGTCTATAGAACAAGGATTGGCTCTGAGGCTTACTTAGCAGCCGAATGTCATTTATGATCAACCCCTTTACTCAAGGATTAAACTCTGTGGATATAAGTACAGATTTCTTCCATTTGTGTTTGAGAATGGAAGTCCAGATTTATAATTCACTTGGATTGTTTGAAGAGCACTTTGTATCACTTACAGATGGGTTTCTTCTTAAACTATCTTAATTTTCATTGGGATTTACCTGACATGCCGTTAGCCATATTTTTACAAATCAGTGTCACCTTTTAGGTCTGTGAGCAGAAATACAGCTTTTCATGCAGTGTTTCCTGCACCCTTCTAGGGCATGATCAACCTCGTGCTGGAGTGCATCGACCGCCTGCATGTCTACAGCAGCGCCGCGCACTTCGCCGATGTCGCGGGACGAGAGGCAGGGGAGGCCTGGAAGTCCATTCTGAATTCCCTGTATGAGTTGCTGGGTAAGGAGAATGGTTGAGTTTTCAGAGCAACTGAATTAGTCCGTAATGTAATAGTTTTAATATAACACGTATACAATCTGCTTCCTAGTCAGAACTTTCAATTTGTAATTTATTTGGACTAAACACAATGATGTTCAGTGTTCAGATCCATCTCTGCGTGGAAAAAGCAGCCTGTGCTGCACATGTGCCGCTATTAGCAGAAGCAGGGCTGTCCAAGGTGTCCCCTCCCCACCGCCTTCAGTGAGTAGTGATAAGGACGTGTATTAAGGAATTTGGGGGAAATTCTAGAGGAGTCCCCTCTGCCCACGGTCCTATTGTGTCAAGGGTCTGTTCCATTTTCTTTTCTTAGTTTTTATAAGGTCCGTGGTTGGCAATTTCTACCCCTGTGTGGCCTCTGATAAGTGGCATTTGCAGTAAGTAGTTTATTACGTCTTCCTATCAGCTCTGTTCAAATGTGTCTTTATTATTTTTGACCTTATCTACCACTATAACTTGCTTCTTATCAAGAACTAGGAAGGGTCTGAGATTTTACACTATTTACAAACAAGTAAGCATAGTTAGGCCTTTCTTCTCTGCTCTCTTGCCTCTTAGCATTCACTCATATAGTACAATAAGTTTATTATTTAATTATATGAAATGTGTTCACAAAATGTGGTATGTGTTTATATTAAAAATGTATTACACTAAGAGACAGATTTCCATTAATCCCCTTCCAAAGTAGTGTTGCCTTTGAGACCCAGGTCATATGTGAGGTATCACCAGAAAATATGGCAAATGTTTAAGGTTTAAAAATTATTATATGAAAACACACATGACTGTGAATCTCCCTTAAAATACACCCTTCTTGCTTTAAATACACGTATCATTCTTGCCACTTTCTGAAGCATTCTGGAAGTTGTCTTGTTATAGCTACTTTGATGTCCTGACTCAATTCAAAACCTTTACCTGTCATACACATTTGACTTTGGGGATGATCCAGAAGTCACCTGGTACCAGATCTGGTGAATAAGATGGATGAGGACCCAATGCAAAGCTTTTATTTGGCCCAACTTGCTGTAAAAATGGTCTGTGTTTACTAGGGCATCCAGGCAGTTCTGAAAAGGTCCTGGGGAAAGAGGACTCCCAGAACTGCTACAGACAGCGGCCGGCATGATGAGCTAAATGTGCTTAGAGCAAGTGGAAGTGCTCTGAGGTGTTTCCTGACCATGTGTCTTTCATGGTAATAAAATTTAAAATTTTTATTTAAGCATCTGCCATATTTTCTGATCATGTCTTATGTATAACCGTTGTCTCAAAGATCAGAGCTACTTCTGGTTTTTCTATTCTTGCATTTACCTTTGTCTTACATATAGTAAATACTCAGCAAATATGTATTAATTAAATGATTGAGCTCAGATAGGGTGGAAATGTGTATCTGAATATAGAAAAGAAAGCATTTATGAGAAGATTGAAGGGTGTTCAAAATATTTCTAAGTTCTTTATAATTGAACTTCATTAGTATTCGTAGTCATAATTTAGCAAGTAAAATTCTTTGCCTATTAGAATTTTCAGTATGTTTTTGTTAGATGGGATGCTTGCTATACCATGAAAATCAAACACATGAAATGTGGTTCCTTCAGACTAAAAAGTAAATTATGGCTTACTTACTTTTGAACAACAACCAGGGACATTGAGATTTCAGAGGAATCTGCATTCATTTATTTTACTCACAGCTAGGATTTTATGCTGCTAAAAATTCTAAAGAGTGAAGTTGTCACCTTGAATTTCTGAATGTAAAAGACACTGTGGTGTGGAAGTGTTTAAACCACCTGATGTCACTTGGTAGGACAGCACATGAATTCCTGAAGATGCACTCTAAGCTTCTTGTCCCATAATCGTGTGGATTATGTGCAGAGGGAGTGCTGCTGTAGGTAAATTGAGATAATGCGCAGCACCTTACCACTTCTGTCCTGTCAGTTCCTTCCATAATCTCAGTGAATCAGTCCCTTTGGCAGCCCCTGTGCTCATGTATCCATAACAGATGATCAGAGAGAGGTGCAATGGCTTCTGTACACTCATGGAAGAGCAAAGTCCACCCTTGAGCTTTATCCTCCTGAGCTACTTAACTCTCAAGCCTGTATTTCCTTTAATTCCCCACAGTTCTTTGGGGATTAAATTTGGTTATTTCTGAGCCTACAGAAGTAGTATTAATGTACTCTACCAAATGCTAGGGGCTTGGGTGTGAGCACAGCTTCTCACTGTAATTCATTTTATGGTTTGCTTTTATTAGATATGGTTGGAGATGTGATTTTTAAAATGCTTATTAAGCTCAGCAGAGAAGGAGCAGGTGGTGCCAGTGGGAGGTCTTGTCTGTGGGGATATGCTCAGTTGGAAGTGGCAGCATGCCCCAACAGAATCCAGGCCCCAGCTCCTGGAACTGCAGAAGAGCATGTGGGCAGTGACTGGCTGGTTCTCGGTGTCTTTGACTCAGTGGCTCCGTTATCTTTCCACAGCTGGTTTCTTTATGTCACAGCTCTGCTGCCTTCATGTCATTTTCTCCTCACCCTCCTCCTCCCTCCGCTCTGCCCTCTTCTTCCTCTGTCTTCCCTTCTTATTCTTCCCCAACCCTTTAAAAATGTTTTATTTGGAGACAGGGTCTTGTTAATTTGCTAAATTGCCTGTGTTGGCCCTGATCCTGTAATCCTCTTACCTGAGCCTCCCAGAGAGCTGGGATTACAGGTCTGCATGGACATACCTGACTGCTGCTGGGCCTCCTATGTGGTCAGCTTCCTGGATGCTGGCTTTTCTGTGTAGCCTCCACTGGCTGCTGTTTCTAGCACTGCAGTTTCCCTCTGCTGTGTGGAAAATAACTCTTGAGAGAGAACATATGTTTCCTAAATCTTATCCTGACTACCATGCCTTCCATTTCATTTCTCAACTGTGATCAGTCATTCTGGGAAGGGGAAAGGGGGAGGGGGAATTTTATTAGCCTTGTTGCTGGCTGGAGGGGGACCCATGCCTGAAACCCATTATGACTACCTTGCTGCCATCCAGAGTTTGAGAGAGACAGAAAGCTGAGAAAGAAGCTCAAATGTCCTCCGCAAATGTTGGCTCATTCACTGTACTTGTCCCACCCATTTGCTGAACCAAATTTTCACTAGAGTGCTTTTACTCAGTACCTGGTATCGCCTGTAAACACAGAAGATCCTCCATACAGGTTTGTCTATTTAATAAATAGAATGCAGTTTCTCATTGTTTTTCTCTTTATATTTTAGAGAGAGCAAAACAGTATTTTCTATAGCATGGTGGATTTGTTTATCAACTTACTCTATTAAAAACTAGCGAGCCTACTACTTTTCTTCAGTTATGCACTTTTCCTAGGAAAACCCTGTGTCTTCATCTGAGAAAATAACCTCCCTCTTTATGATCCAGTGTTTCAGAGCCCTGACTCTACCACTCATGTGATTTTTTTTTTTTTTTTTTTTTTTTTTTTTTTTTTTTTTTGAGGAGCCAGGGATTGAACTCAGGCCCTTGTGTTTGCCAGGGAAGCACTTATTCCACTGAGCCATCTCCCTGGCCCCACTAATGTGATTTTGGACAGGTTACTAAATTGTGCTCAGTTTCCATATCTGTAAAGTGAAGAGAATAAAAGTGCTTATATTTTGGAGATTATTGTGCCAGTTGTATAGCAACATAAGCTACTTAAAAATGCCAGGCACATAGCTATTGATACCTACTATAATAAATATCGTCTGAAAGTCATGATGATAATTTCCCTCCTGTGATTTTTGGGAAGATTTGGTAGTCATGTCAAGATAGTGAGCATAATATTTTTCTTTTTTTGTATCATTTATTTTAGATACTATCATAGTTATTCCATTTCCTAGTCAACTTAGTAAAATTCTCTTCCCCGGCTTCTGCTTTCATTCTTGGTTTTTGTTTTCAAACATTTTAGAAAAAAGTAAAACTTCTCATATCCTATTCCATAGAATAAATAAAGTTCTGGATTATGATTGATATGATCATGACTGATATGTGTGTACATAGATATGGATGTATGTGTGTATGTATTTAATGCTCTGACTCTTGGTTACTTTTTTATAAAATAGAGAAAACAAATTTTTCTATGTGATTTTTTTCTACATCGAGAATTTTGTTTTCTATTATTATGCTGCCCATTCTGTAAACACACCATCTTCCTCTGGCCCATCTCCATCCTCAGCATTTGGTCGACAGTCACACTCCCTAGGTACAGTCAGCTGTCTGTACAGTGCATTCCACATCCATGGGTTTAAGTAATTGAAGATCAAAAAATACTTGGAAATGCCTGAATCTAAAATAAACACATACAGTGCTAGCCAGATAGCTCAGTGGAAGAAACACCTGCTTAGGCGAAGTGTAGCAGCTGGAGTTCGATCCCCAGTGTGCTGTGTCGGCCCTGACCCCAGAGTGCAGTGAGACAGCGACTGACACTGGGCATGGTGACACGTGCCTGTAATCGCAGCACTTGGGAGGCTGAAAACTGGAGAATCACTGTGAGTCTGATCTACGTGGTGAGATCCTGTGGACCCTGGAGACTTTGTACTAAATATAAAAAATAAAACACATACAGACTTTTCTCCTCATCATTAGTTCTTAAGCAGTACAGTAGAACAGCCATTTACATAGTGGTTGCTTTCAATTATGAGGAATCTAGAGATGTGTGGGATGGAGGTTGGATGCACGAGCTATGCCATGTTATGCAAAGGTCTTTGCAATCCGAGGATTTTGTGTCTGTGTTATTATGTGACTCTGTAAAGTTTTGAGAGGACATAGGTGGGGAAATGATTGAACCATGGGGGAATGGGGCTTAGAAGTGAACCATTCCTCTGGGGAGTTTATCGTGATGTGATGCTGGAAGGGAAGCCTTGTCAGAGGAGGTGGTTGCTGGGGGCATGGACGGGAGGCATCTGGCTCCCTCTCTCCTCCCTTGGTCATTTTTTCAGCTTTTCCTGCTGTGCCATATGGAAGTCTCCTCTGCCATGCTGCTGTGCTATGGAGCCAGCTGACTATGAATAGAAACTTCTACAAACTGTAGGCAAAGGAAACCTTGCCTCCTTATATTTGTGAGTGTCATGGGTTGAGTTTCAGTGAGGAGAATGTGGGAACCAACCCACCAGGAATATGGTGGGCTGACTGTACTTCAGACCTCAGTGCTGTTCAGATCCTGTAAGATTTTTGGTTACTGTCTCCAGCTCCACTGCTTTTTTCCCCCCAAATTGGTCTCAGACCTCAGGGAGGCTGCACACACTTTCTCCTGAGCGTTCGTAGTCCCTGACGCCTGAGTCGAGTCTTCAGGATGCTGAGGCCCTTGGCCTGCTGTTTATCATTCTCTCCATCCCTGACTTAGCTCATTCTGCCTCTAGGTGTTCTGTATTATTTCCTTCTAGTATTTTTCTGACAACTTAGAACCGTACTTCTTGGGCCAGAGATATAGCTCTGTGGCACAGTACCTGCCTGGCAAGCACAGGGTTCTGAGTTCAGTTCCTGGTACCAAAAAGAAGTCAACCAAACAAAAAATAAAATAATTGTATTTCCTAAAACATCTAGAATTAATTAGTACTGAGGAGATTTGACTATTTCTTTAAATATATATAAGTACTTACATAATATTTATGTAACAAATTTATAAACTATTTTAAAAGTATTTACAAAATATTCAATTAAGAAAGGATTTGATGATGATGTTACTTAAGATTGATATAATTAGCATCCTCCAAAACTCACTTCTTAAAGGACATTTACAGTGTAATGACCATATATGTTGCTAAGAATACAATGATTTTGGGCATGTGAATGTTTGTGACTTTTAAGCTAAATTTCTCAAGCAGCAAGAAGAAATTTTATCTGAGCTTTTTCTCAATATGCACAGATTTTTTTTTTTTTTTGTATTTCTATATAGCAGGGCCTGAGAGTCTTTGTTAGTACCCACACCTATTTAGTCCAGATAATTCTGCATATTCGCTCACTCGTTCACTTACTCACTCATTCATTCTGATACCTCATCTTAGGAAAGCTTCCCTTTTTCTATTGCCAGTTTTTCTAGGCATCTTAGTTCTTTGCTATCTCCTGCTGGCACAGCCTCTTATAAGAGATTGTCAGGGTGGGAAGACAGGGCCTTGGTGTCTGATGGATCTCAGTGTCAAGCGAAACTTTTGAAGCTCTTGTTCTATTCAGCTTGCTGTAATACAACATTGTAAAGGTGATGCTTATGAACAGTGGACATTTAGTTCTCATCGTTCTGGGGCCTGGGAATTCCATGATTAGGACACCAAGATTCTGTGTCTGATGTGGAATACTTGGGGCTCATTTCATGTGTGGTGTCTTCTCAGTATATTCTCACCTAGGTTAAGGTGCAGGCTTTTGGGGCTGCCTTATAAGGACACTAATCCTACTCAAGAGCTTTCTATCCTCATGACCTAATTCCATCCTGGTCCCTGACTCCTAATGCTATCACCTTGGGATTTTAGATTTTAATATGAGTCGTGCATGCATCCCATGACAGAGACTTGCTTTATCCAAGTTGAATTGAATGCCTGCTATAGGAGGTACCCTGGTCCAGTATTAACAAATGTTATCCTATGGCCAGGATATGGCACTTGCTCTCATGAAGCTTAATGGCCAAAGGAGAGAGATCATTGTCCTAGCCAGCAAGACAGCTGGAAGGCTGTGGGCCCGACACTGCCCTTACAAAACTGACATGTGATGTTGTAAACTAGAGTAAAAAAGTCTGATACATTTGACTACATTAAAGCTTTCATGAGTAATATTACAAAAAAGAAAAAAATAAGAATTTGAGAAAACATACAATCTATATGAATGACAAAGGCCCAATTTCATTAACATGCAGAGTTTGTGTAACTCTGCAATAGAAGGAAACATTATCTACTAGAAAAGTGGAAGGACGCTCATAGAATACTAAGTATAATAATTAAAAGATTTTCAACATCCCAAAGAAAGGTACATGAAGATTATATTTCACATATTAGTTTGTCATAGATAAAAAAATTGGTAGTGTTCTTCATTGTGGAAAGTGTTGATAGCATATTCCTGTCTGGAGCAGAACTTCATGAAATTTAGAAAGCTGGGCTAACTATAGTATGTTAATAGAGACAAAACTCTTAAGTATGTATATCCTCTTGCTCTTTGAAATTTACCTTAGGAAATGGTCCTAGAGATAGGTAATATTCATGTTTGAATATATATCACAAGGATATCTGCCATGAAATTGTTCTTAAACAGCATAAAATTAAAAGCAATGTTTCAGTCAATAGGAAATTGGTTACAGAGTTATGGTATAGTATAATTATATAGCGTAATACTCTGTTATTGAAAATTGAGATATATATATGTCATTTAGAAAATTATATAAAGCAGACAACATTATTGCTTCTTTTAGCATACCACTTGTGGTATGTGTAGTGGAAAAGGAAAAAAAAATCAAGACTTTACTGTGTAAAAATTAAGATTCCAACTGCATAAAATTAGAAATGAGTTGAAAAGGTTTTGTTCTTGCACATTCTGGAAGAATGCACAGAAAAATATTAGGTGGCTTCCTGAGAAAGGGTCCTGAGCCTAATTTTTGCTTTTTCTCTGCTTTGTTACATATTTATCCTTAACTTGTGTGTTCTACATTTATAATGAAATATTAGTTAAAATATATGATTATGTAACACAAGTGATGATAAGAAAAGAAATGTAGATTTTAAGTTACAGCTGAGAAAAATTGTTAAATTATATATATTAGTTTATAATATATAATTTATGACATATATATAACATCAATTATGTTCTATCTTTTATAACATTGTATATGCAATTAAATATAGTGTATATTGTACATATTATATACCTATATAAAAATGGCAGTGACTTCTCTTTTTTCAGGGTAATTTTTTTTGGTGGAACTGGAGATTGGACTCAGGCCCTTGTACTTGTCAGGGAAGTGCTTATCCCACTGAGACATCTTCCGGCCCTTTTTGGGTAATTTTAATGTGGTAGAAGGAAGTTTTTCAATTAGAATAATGAGAGGCATTGTTTTTAAATTGTCCTTTGATTTCTCTTTTGTTTTTATTATGGTAAATATTGATTTCATATTTAGAAAAAAAGAAACTATGTTGACTTTTGATTTGCAAAATTTTAACTATTTTGTTTGCTACCAATAGTTTTTATTATCTTTAAGGTAATCCTAAGATAGCTGTGTAAATTTATAACTCATTGTGTCTGCAAAAGTCTCAGGTCTGCATCTGCAATCAGAGGTTATATGATATGTATATATCATTGTCCTATATCTTACTTTTACCCAAATATCAAAAGGTCTCGTTCAAATGTCATCTCTAAATTTATTAATCCTCCTCTCTCATAGGTAGACAGTAGATTTCCTCCTAGGGTTCTTTGTAAAATAAGCCTCCTTTTGCTTTTCTTTTTATTTTTATATGATTGTTCAGAATGGAGAAAAAATGGAGAAAGTGAGAATGATAATCTATAACAATTTAGCATTTGACATCCAGAGATTTAATATTTGTTTTAAATAGAGAAAAGCAAAGTAGATTTATGAGCTGCCATCCAGAAGACCTCAACGTGTTCTAGATATTGATGCTCATAGTTGGAAAAACATCACTGTGGCAGACTGTCACGCATCTTTTCTGATGTCCATATAATTAACCTATAAGTTGCTGGTGAGCCAGAATAGTTTTCACAAAAGATGTCTGAGAAATAGCTCTTTGGCAATCTCTTTATAAATGCTTATTTACTAATCATTCAAAGTATGAAACAAGCAGGAGAGATGGCTTTCTTTTAAGATGGCAGAAATACCAGTTTATAAATTCTTGAAGTCTTGGGAAGAGTGCAGCAATTAGGGATTTGTGTACCTCCCAATATTCTCCCAGTATTTCACTAACTGAAGTCTTTCTAAATGCCATAAACTTCTGGGGAAAGCTTGGCAAGGCAGGTAAACAAAGATTGTGGGCTTCTAACACACCCATGTCACGTATCAGTCTTATGTTGGGGCAACGAGATAGTTTCTGTCTTGTGCTGTGAGAAATCTTGGAAGGCACTGCTTTCTCTTTTTATTTCATGATAGCCTCATCTCTATGAAATGAAGTGTCAGTCATTACCACATTTTTAGTAGAACTTCATTTTATGACCATTTCTGAGATGTTGTACATTTTATTTATTATTTTAGATTTTTCTTGGAAGACTTTATTTGCTAGAAAATCAATGCTGCCCAACTGTATCTCAGTTTTGAAGGTGATGGTCATTGAAAAAATGTGGATTTGTGGCTTCTTCAATGGCAGTTAATCCATATGAGCTATCTAAAACATCAAGGTCTTTCAAGAATGTCTTCTCCTTAGCTCTGTGGCTCACTTTCATCACTGCCACACTAGTGCTGCTCACTTTTGTCCATCTGGTGACTTTCTACAATCTCCAGCCACTGAGAGTTAAGCCAGCAAAAGTTTTCCCTCTGCATTTTCCTATCCCATTCTTCACCATATTCCCTGTATCCAGTGTATTATCATAGTCCCTTCACGTTTCATTATTTTTGTCATGCATCATATCTCTAAGATATGCTGGAGCATGATTTCTTGATTATAACATATCCTTTGGCTTGGTGGAAGACATTTGGTAGACATATAAATTATCTGACAAATTCATCATCTTATGATGGAGTATTTAGTAATTTAGAAAGGACAGGGATTATTCCAAATTAAGCTCACACAGGAACATGAGAGTTTTACATAAGTGTAGTTTCGATTCAGTCTGACTTTATTTATTCTTGAGGTATGGAACAACTTGTCATCCTTAAGATCCAGTTTCCACTCTGAAACTTGAATAGTCAGGTAGCTAGATTTCCTAAACATTTGATCACAAACTGCTCTTCTTTCATTCGAGATCTGGGCTGCAAGGCTGGTCTTCAATATCATTAATGAACAGCTTTGTAGCTCGTCCATCATCCTGGGAAATGTTTCTAAACTTTTTCATTGGCAGTGGCTCCTTGAACTCCTGAACCCTCTTCATGATCATCTTCAGCCCATTCCTTGCACAAATCACTATGTATTCCTCTCATTGGCTGTAAGATTAATGCAAAGAGAAATGAGAAATGAATGTTCATTCATCTGAACATTCAAGGAGCATCATCATTACTGTAATATGAAGTCCATGTCTGCAAATATTGATTTAAAGCAATCTCCGCTTACGTGGCCAAGTGTGCATATTGCTCTTTGTCATTTCCATTGCTTAGTAGTGGAGTCCTAACTTGTGTCACTTTATTCCTCAGTCCTGTGTAAAAAGATAGGTTTAGCAAAACCTGGAGAGTAATATTCAGAGAATTTTTTGTAATTATTTTAGTACAGGGTCTACGGGGTCTCATTATGTAGATCAGACTCACAGTGATCTTCCTATTTTCAGCCTACCAAATGCTAGGCTTACAGGTGCGTGCCACCATGCCCAGTATCAGTCGCCCTCAGTGTGCCCTGGGGGTGGGGCTGGCACTGCACACCTGGGATCAAACCTGGTCTGTGAACCTGTCTAAGCAGGCTCTTTAGTCCACTGAGCTCTCTGGCCGGCCCTCAGTGACTGTTCATAGTGACATGGAATCTCATTCTACCACTTTTTCAATGATACCCATTTCTACCATATCATTTTTTTAGTGCCATGAAAATGCTGTTTCTTTAAGAATGTTACAGTTATAATCATCAGCTCAAAATTGTCCTGATCAAGAGCATTCACCAACATGTATACTATATTCTTCTTTATTTTCTTTATTTCTGTCTGGATATCCTCAGCTAAATTCTGAAGCAAATCAAGAGCAAGCTGCAATAGCTTTTCTGTTTTACCCCATACTTGTGGTATATTTGTAGCTTGTCTGGTGCTTCTTTCAGCACTTGCTAGCGCAGAGGGCAGTTTTACTCAATCATAGTTATTCCAAGTTATCAAGATCTGTGGGAAACCGAACTATCAAAGCAGACCCAAAGCCTTGTCTGGAATATCTTCAAACAGTAATGCAATTCATTCATGCATGTCATCACGCTTGCCAGATTATTGGTCTCTGTTCCATCAAAAGGAGGCAGATCTTTAGGTTTGTTTGATTTTTTCTTGTCTTTCTTTTTTTGATAATGAATTCACAGTAGTACAAGCTGTTCTACTTCATTTAATTTTGAGGAGTGAATAAATTTGGTTTATATTACTCAGTCCCTTTCTGTGCCAGGGCAATTATATTTGTGTGGCATTCTGACCCTTAGCTGAACAAGCTTTTAGCATTCCTTTTGTTGTCCCAAAATGAGATTACCATTTCTCCAACACTGGTAGTTTCCATTTCATACTGATTAATAAATGCTTTTACTCAGGGCCGGGGAGGCAGTTCAGTAGAATAAGTGTTTCATTGGTAAGCGCAAGGGCCCAGTTCCACAAAAAAATAAATAAATAAATAAATAAAAAAGGTTTTACTGATGAATGTGTATCAATATTGCCTCCTTTAAATTTCTTTTTGAGGTATCTGGTGTCCTGCTCTTTCATGGTGCAGCAGTTGACAGAGCAGTGGGTTGCTTCCGTGGATATGGATCAAGCACTTTGACCCAAGCGGTTGACACTTCCTAAGGTGTGAGGCAGAGGCGGCCATGGTGAGGCTGAGGCTATGTCAACAGCCATGTCCCCAACTGCTGCACAGGTGGCCCTGGGGCCTCTGCTGGGCCCTTCTTCAGGTGCCTGCACAATACTCCATTTTCAAATCCACTTACCAGCTTCCAAGGTTTCTCCCTTGCTCTTGTTTCTAGAAAGGCAGTTCCAACAAGATGAGGAAAGGCCAGCATGTGTGCAGGGGACCTTGGATCCAGAGGTGTGGCTTCTGCATTGCCTATACTATTGCATGCTGTGTAGACCTGGCTAGACTGTCCCCAACATAGTCCCCTCTCCCTTGCAAGAAAGGCATTCCTGCTCAGGGAAGGAGTGAGGGATGAAGACTGCGCCATTCTTACTTGGTTATGAGACTGTGCACCCTCTGAGTCTGGCCAAAATCTCAAAAATAATTTCCTTGGGAGCCTGGAAGTGGCCCCCACAGAAGGGACAGCAAACAAATTGAAGAGACAGTGTCTCTAGCATCAGGAACGGTGCTGCCCGCCACAGAAATAGAAGCTGCAACTACAGGAATGCTGCCTCCAGGTGCAAGGCCAAGGCCTCAGTCTCTCAAAGAGTGTCAGCAGCACTATTTTTCTAAATTCTTCAGTGTTTATGTTTTAGAGTTTTCTTAAAGATATGATGGTATTACCCTCAAGGTCCTAAAACCTGTGTGTGTGGGCTCTAGTTCTGCCATTCTGTGTTGTGTGTGCAGCCCAGAGTTTGTTTGCCTGCTGCCTGTGTGCTTTGCTGTACCGCCAGCACCTAGGACAGTGGTCCAATGGTGGCTGAATAAAGTCAGAAAGGAAAGGAGGGTTCTCGCCACCTGGTACACACTTTCTCATAGTACACAGTTGGAGAATTGTGTACTATGAGAAAATGTGAATCCCAGATTTTAGGTTCTGAAACAGAAAGACATGTGAATATCATGGGATACAGCAGATACTCTCTGACTTCTAAAAGGGTTTATAGCAGTCAGCTTTCCAATGGCTGGAATAAAATACCTGATACCTATAATGTAAAGGATGAAAGGTTATTTTGGCTCACACTTTCAGAAGTTTTAGTCATGTTCACCTGGCTTCACACTACACACGTCATGGCAGAGGACAACTCTGTACTCCAGAAGCAGAGAAAGTGGGGAGCAGCTGGGGTCAAGATCACCCCCTCCCAGGTCACACCCTCTGTGACTCGCTTCCTTTAACCAGGCCTTACCTGCGCACAGCACATTCAGATAAAAACTAGTGATGGGTGTATCCACTGATGAGTGTAGTTGTCCCATCATTCCGTCACCTTCCAAAAGCCTCATCTCCTGACACATGAGATTTTAAGGGGACATTTTGGATCTAAACCACAGAAGGTTTACATCCGAGTGAATTCATCACCAACTAAAAATACAGTAAATTGGAAATGCATTTCAGGTACCTAGCCTACTGAACATCATAGCTTGACAGGGCCTACCTTAAACATGATCAGTCTATTTACATTAACCTATAGTTGAGCAAAATTATATAAAACAAAACCTGTTTTATCATAAGCTATGAATAATATCTCATGTCATTTATTAATTGGCTCTATCCTCAAAATGCTGGCATCAGTGTGCATTGTAGAAAAGCTTTTACTGAACATGCTGAGCATGTGGTTGACAGGGACCTATGTATCGTGGCTGCTGCCCACTGTCACAAGAAGTGGTGGTCCTGGGCATCCACAGCCTGCAAAAGGTTGAAGCTCGAAGCTGGGAGTATGCTTCCTAGTGCTCATGAACTGTTGTAAAGTTCAACATGCTGAAGTTAATTTTTAAAAAATCTTTATTTTATTGGCACAGGGTCTCACTTTGTGGCTGGGACTCATAGGGATGCTCCTGTCTCACCCTGTGTAGTGCTGGGACTATATTGGTGCACTACCTTGCCCGATCTCGGTAGCCAACAGTGTACCCAGAGTTTGGAGGCCAGCACAGCATGTAGCACTGGAGATTGAAACCAGCTCATTGCACTTGCTAGCCAGGTGCTTAGGACACTGAGCCATCTCTCCAGCCAAGTTAAACCATTTTAAATTGGAGACTATAATAAGAAATGTGGAATTGGGCTTTTTAAATAGTAATTTTTGAGTAGTTATCAATATTGGCTGCATGGCAAGTATTGACTAGGAAGAATTTTAGGGGCTTATTCATTCAACAATAATGAAACCAAATTATAGAGCCAGAATTTAAGAGATTAGTTCACATATTTTTATTACACTTCAGATACACTAGAGTTTTTTTTTTTAAATGCTGTAAACTTATTCCATAAAAATGAAATATTTATTCATTTGCTCATTCTGAAAAATGACATATGTGCTGTAAAAAGGTATGATAAGGCAGGCTATCAGATGTAAGGGAGCCTAAAATAAAGCTGGAGGCCTATAATCTACTATTATTCGTACTTCATGCAAGCTACTGTTTGTGGTGTCAAGCGCAGTGCTTATGCATTTATGACAATAGTTTTTAAATAGCTGAAGAAAAAAATGGCATACAGGCAATGGAATGCCTTAATTTAAGGGCAACCAGACAGTATTTAAATACTGCTTTTAGATATTGCTTGCTTGTTTCGCATTTGGGAAGGGACATTTATCTGAGGTTTTGCACCTTGTGGAACTCTTTGGGTTGAAGGAGCCACTGCACTCTGCAGATGAGAGCAGCCCTCTGAGAGGTCCTATGGTGGTTGACACTGGGAATACCAATACTGTTGTGTTCACTTGGATTTAAAAAAAAAATTATGCATTTGGTACAGGGTTTCACTACACAGATCAGACTCGTAGTGATCCTCTTTTCTTCAGCCTCCCAAGTGCTGGGGCTACAGGCGCATGCCACCATGCCCAGTCTCATTCACCACCTTAGCTCACCCCAGAGGTGAGGCTGGCATGGATCGAAACCCACTCCCTGTGACTGCCTAAGCAGGCATTTATTCTGTTTTTTAGCAATTAAATATTCAGTGTTTTTCTCAGATTTTGCCATTTATCTCAAGTTTTGTTAAGAAATGCTTTACTTTTGATATTTACTAAATATTCTAAATTATAGGAATGGTTCTCTCATAGATCCAAGATTTGTATGGACCAAGCTCAATTTTTTAAAGTTTATTTATTTATTTATTTGGCAGAACTGGAGACTGAACTCAGGCCCATGTGCTTGCTGGGGAAGCATTTATTCTACTGAGCCATCTCCCCGGCCCCTCCAAGCTAAAATTTTTAAATGCTAGATTTTATTTTTGTTTTCATTATTTTTTCCATTAATTTATTATTTCATTACATGACCAATACCATTTGTTTGTAATAAATTTAATGAAAATTTCTTTGTGAGTTATTGTATGATTTTTTCATTTATGTCCTAGTGGCATGTTCAATGAGTTGATTCTTACTTTCTTCATTTCTCCAAAAATCACCTTATTCCTCATATTTAACTACACACACACACACACACACACACATTATATATATATATATATATATATATATATATATATATATATCTTTGGTTTAAAAATAATGAAAAGCATCAGTTACATTTTGCGTAAATGAGTTCTTGCAAAAACTAGAAAGCTCGATCCTGTTCTTGTCCCCAATTGCTCTTGTCCTGAACTTGGGGCTGGTATTCCTAGAGACTACAGTCAGCAGTGCCATTCGGCACGCATCTGCTTCATCCCCTCACCTGTCGCTGAGCTCCATCCTTGACTCCTGTGCCCAGCGCCTGCCTCTGGTGCCTCTCACTGGCTGACTCTGGGCTGGCTGGCTCCTGAAGTGACTGCCAGCCCAGAGCGGGGCAGAGTCTAGGCTAGGAGCATATCATCTTGTCACCTTGTCAGCATGTATCTTGGAGATAGCAAAGTCCCTTCTTAGCAGCTGTAGGAAGAGAAGATTTCTTGGTCCATTTCAGGCACCACTTGTTATTTTTCTTTGGCAGGAGGAGGTGGTCAGGCCATCTTTAAATGGAGCTGCACACTCTAACCTTTGGGTCCCCTCCCACCCACAACTCTTATCCAGAAAGTACCCAGGCAGCATCTCAGACTTCTTTCATCTGATTCCTAGTGGGACAAGACTGTAAATGGTGATTCTTTTTCCTTTGAAAACATCCTGTTTCTTATATTATGCCGTGTTCTTAAAATTATCACAAAACCTTTGAAAGATGTTACAGTGTTTTAGAACCATATTCCAGATTTAGGACTAAATATTATATTTTAAAAAGTCAGTCTTGTTTTAAAAATACTCCACTCATTGTATTTTTAATTAAGAAATTAAACATTTTAAATTGAATATATAAACAGTTAAAACTCATGTAAAAAAATCATGAAAGGAAGAATATTTGGTCAAAGTGTTGTAGAAAATAATAGGTCAAGCCAAGTTAGAAGTTTTCTTTCTTCAAAATATCTCAGAGGGCCAGGGAGATTGCTCAGTAGAATAAATGCCTGCCTGGCAAGTGCAGGGTCCTGAGTTCAATCCTCATTACCACAAAAAAAGAAAAAATCTCAGAGTCCAATATGCACTGTGAATGTCCAAATGGTAAGGCAAGATGCATAAGATATGTATAGTGTTTCCAAGTATCTTAGCTATCAGCCCTTCCCATCATTTGTTTTATGTGATATTTCATTGTGTCAGTATGTCTATAGGGTAATAATTATTAATTATTCCTCTCAGTGTGTTGTGATATGTTTTTAGGAAAACTGATGTACACTTCTCCCTTGTATGGGTGAAAAAATTGGGCTCCAGGGAGATGAACTAATGTAGTTTCCTGGCTAATTAAAAGCAATGAGTTTTATGATCTGAGAAAACTCCTGGGACACTGGTTTTTCCATTACCCTTAATTATCACCTCCCAATGTGAAATGTTACTTTATGGAATTATGTGCTTTCTAATCAGCAGGGGCTTTTTCTTCCTGTCCTCATTAATAAATATCAAGTAATTTTTAATGGGTCAGTTTAATGTATATATGTGAATGTGCATCTGCATAAGATTTAGATAATTTATGAAGATGCTTTGTTTTTGATCCAACATTTTAAGGCTCTTATTTGCTAATCTTGATTATTGAACTGGAAAAATCATAAATGTGAAAACGTTTTCTTTTGCAGCGGCTCTAATTAGAGGAAATCGTAAAAACTGTGCTCAATTTTCTGGCTCCCTCGACTGGCTGATCAGCAGATTGGAAAGACTAGAAGCCTCCTCTGGTACGTTTTCCAATTTTCTTGTTGGCGTGATATATTATTTTTTCTTTTCATTTCTTGTCTTTAAGACAAAAACAGTGTGATGATCAGTTTAATAAAAATTTTCCTTTAAAACTGATTGAAGTTTTCTATTGATAAAAACATTAGTATTTTTATTTGTCATTTTTGAGTAGCACTGTAAAGCATCCTTTCATTTCTTTGCTAAAAAGAAGGCTAAGTATGTTAATGAGCTGCCAGAATTTTCATATGGGTGACTCTTAGTGTACTTGGCAATCAAAACAAATGAAAAATGGACTTGTAATTTTCATTATGTTGAAAGATTATTTGGGTAGATTTTGGGTGTGAGGATTAGTTTCTGAAATCATGCAGCACAATACTTTATCTAAAAGGAATTTCATAAATATTAATGAATGGTCTGCAGAGCAGAACAGTCATTATTGGCAGCCAGTCTCAGATATGTTAGTTTTATATGGGGAGACTTGTCTGTGATTGTGTGGACTGCAAGATGCACCAGCAGTTCACTTCCTGATGAAGGAGTTGAACTTCGAGGAAGGAAGGGTAGGACTGGACAGTTGAGTCAAAGTTAGGGATAAGTGGCCAAATGAGAAAGAAATCCATTAGATCCAAAGGATCAAGGGTCACATAGTGGGATCTAATAAATGGTAAGTCCAAACATTTTTCTACCTTCTTTTTCCTTTTTTCATTGTTTTGTCTCCACTATTATTTACATTCTGCCTCCAAAAGTAAACCAAAGAAGACAGTGATAATTAAAAGAATTACATCGAACTTTAAGGGGGCAGCAATAGATCTCGTTCTAATATTATTACAGTATTATTATTGCATTCCCTTTAGGGATTTCTAGTTTACTTGAATTGACCTTCAGTGTTTCCCAGCGTGTCATTGATTCCAGATGCTGTTATTTCTGTTGCTCATGTGAGAGAAAAAGATGTTCATGCATGTGGAATGGAAAACAAGATGCGAAAGAGGGAGTGTGGCTGATGAGCTGGAGTAATGGCTTTTCCTCCGGGCCTAGGTGCTAGAGACACAAGAAGTTGAGCTGCAGTTCACCCCTATTTGACAGAGAAAACCGGCAGGTATCCGAGAGCTTATGGAGGGATTCATACATCTTTTGGGCCAGGAGTCAGCATTAGCATGTTGGTTACTCCATCTGTATAAAAAATTTTGCCTAAAGCTTTCCAACTCTATTTTCTGCCAATATCGGGGACAAAGAAATCCAGTCTTAGGATGCAGAGTGAATATCTGTACACAAAATCAGAAGGCTTTCTAATGTTGGCAAAGAGTGTTGTGCAGTCAGCTTATTCCAGAGGTAACTAGCATTCTTCTTTGCCTTGTTTCTTTTTAGAAACTGAAAAGTACAATTGTCAAAATCATAATGTCACTTAAAACTAGGGCTTTTTGGGGTTGTCTTATGATATGTGGCAAAGTACTTGGGAGAACTTTGTTTTCAAAGAAAGATATTCTAGGACTGAGACTGGTCCTTGGTCCATTTGCTTAGAATAGAGATATATAACTGTACTTAGCTGCTGTCCAAAAGTCTGCAAGAAAGCCCTGCCTGCAGGACCTGGCAATGTCAGAGTAGAGATTTCTGTTCACTGTGGTGTGGACCTCACGGGCTTCTGTATTATGACCCCTTTGGGTTTAAGCCAGGCTGCTAGGTCACTGCCTTCCTTGAAGCTGAATAGCATGTATATGAAAGGTCTCTAGGAATGTGCAGAATGTACTACAGGGAGACTGTAGGAAATGATCTCCCATTTCACCTTCATTCAGGTGCCAGGTGCTGTTTTATGAGCTTTACAAATATTAAATTTTAATTCTCATGATCCTATAGCATAGGTGTTGTCCCTATATCATAGGTGAGGCTCAGAGAAATGTAGTATCTGAGCCAAAATAGAGCAGCTATAGGCATCGGCTTGCTTGCAAGCACCCTTCTGTGGTGCTGCTGTCAATGTTCTGAGTATGAGGTTGAGTTCAGTGTTCTTTTTATTTTTTAATACGAATTCTAAGGTTCATAAGTAGGCTTTCAGGGACTTTTTCTTGTCCTCATTTGCTTTGGCCCTATTGGCATGCTCCTTAATTCCTCAGCATATTTGTCAATTATAAACTAGCATTAGGGAGGAATGATTAGCCGTCTTGAAGTGGGAAATAAGGAAAAGAAGGGGGGAAAATAAAGCAATCCCTTTCAGTGAGAAAAACAGCAAAACCTATAAGGGTACCAAGGCAGCTTCTGATCTTTTTTTCTTTTTCTGAAAATTGAGAATGATAAAATTGTACACATTTATGGGATACAAATTGTTATGATATGTGATTACAATGTGGAATGATTAATTAAAGTTAATTAATATAGCCATCCCTTTAACACTTTCTGTGGTGTGAACATTGGAAATTTATTCTGAGAGTTTGAGATGTACTATAAGCTTTTATTATTATGTTATATAATATAATGCACAATAGATCCTAAAACTTTATTCCTCATGTCCTACTGAAATGTTACAATCTTTCACTCACATCTCCCACCCCCACCGATTTTTCTGCTTCTCTGAGTTTCATTGGCTTAGTTTCCACAAATGAGTGAGAGAACCTGGTGCATTTTGCTTTTTGCGCTTGGCTTATCTCACTTAGTAGAATGCTCCCATTTTCACCTATTTTGTTGTGAATATCAGGATTTTTTTTTCTTCTTTTTTAAGGCTGGTTGATACCTCATTATTGGTACATGCAACATTTTCCTTCTATTTTTATCTGTGATGGGCACTTAGGTCAATTCCATATTTTAGCTTGTTTTGAACAGTGCTGTAGTAAACATAGGAATGCACATAACTCTGACATGCCAATTTCAGGACCTTTGGCTATCTATCCAGAAGCTAGATTACTGGATCATATAGTAGTTATATTTCTAGTTTTCTGAGAAACATCTGTAAACTTTTCCATAATGGCTGTATGAATTGACATTTGCCAGAAGTTTAATTAATGCTTTGTCCATGTCTCTTTCAAGCCACATCAATAAGAACATTTCAGGGAGGGGTGGGAGGTCACAATTTTAAAGCTCTCTTGCTCCTCTAGTGTGCCTGACAGGCATGAACCATTGCCAGCCTGTCCATGTCTAATATGTGAGCAATGAAGCAAGAGAAAGGGGACTCTACTTAAGCTTCACAAAGAAAAGCAATGGTAAGGCTGAGGTGATAGCTCAGTGGTCTAAGCACCTGTCTGGCAAGTGCAAGGACCTGGGTTTGATCCCTCATGCTGCATGCCATGCCCGTCCCAAACCCTGGGCACTTTGTGCTGGCCTTGAAGCTAGGCATAGTGATGCATGCTTATAATTCCAGTGCTGGGGTGGCTGAGACAGCAAGATCATTGTAAGTCTGAGCTGTGTGGTGAGACCCTGTACCAAATAAATAAATAAAGAAGATTAAAAACAATTAAAAAATAAAAGCAATGATAAAAGAGAACAAATTTGTACAAACTAAATAGAAATCTGAAGGAAACTTGCAAAGATTAATTGTTGAAACCAGTTCCCTTAGCTTGGGTCCTACCAGAGGTGCACCTTGAAGCAAGAAATCCTGGGCAAATTTGTTTGAGCCCTGAGTGAACAGGAGCTAAGATAAGCATGGGACCAGAGAGGTTGTGGAAGCAAAGTTGTCACTGTGGTGACTGGAGTTTCTTTGCATAGAAGCTGGGTTACTAGTTATTTTCTATCATCAATAGTTTCCCAGTGTTACCAGTACACAGAGCTGTATTAGAGTATTTGAGGAGAAAGGCGCAATTTGAGGAAAGATCTATTCTAGAAGCTTGTGTTCCAGTAGTCTCCTTGTCAATACCTAGTTAGGTTTGAGCTTCTGAGTTCTTAGTTTCTTCTTTGAGATTCACTGTTGGTGAAAATCATAGCTAACAGGATTGAGTGACACCAACCACTGAAACATTGCTGATACAGAAAGAGACTATTAGCCAGTAGATTTCTTGGGGAAGGCAGCGCTGCTTTGGATTCAAAACTTTGGATCTTTCTGAAAGTCAGTCAGGGTATACTCAAGAGATGATGTACCTGAATTTCAGGTTCAAAACTTGATCAGAATCATGAGAACATTAGAAATTTCTTAAGGAAAATCTTTTATGATAGCAGTTGGGGTCAACGTTCTTGGTGCTAGTCTAGTACTCAAGATAATAATCCATATGTCACTTAGAGCACATTATAATGCCTGATGTTTTATATAATGATTCTGATGTATCTATTTGCAATGAGACATACAATTATGTTTTATGTTAATGAGTCAGTTATGGTCACAGGGAAGCATAGAATATATATTTTTGAAAGACATTTGTTCTAAATATTGGAAATAAATTATTAGTAATTGATACTGTTTTAATATTTACCTAAGAGTTCTTTGTCAAAAATTAGGCACTTTGGAATGATGCTAGGAAAGTGGGCATAGCACTGTAGTCACATTTCTTTTTTTTACAAAATGTTAAATTGTAACTAGAAAGAAATGACAGAAGCAATTGAGCCTGGCTTTGGAGAGCTTCCTGTATTTTGATGTTTAACCAGTAGTGTGAAATGTGCGAAAATGTCCCTCAAAGTATACTCCAAATGAAACATATTTTAATAAAAAATACCCATTTAGTGTGTTGTCTAAAATTAATATTTTTTCTAGAATGCTCTTCTCAAAGCACAGGTATGAAGTGGATAGCAAATTGCAAAGTGGTTCTTAAAAAATTTCAACTATCTCAAAGCTGAGGAAAAAGTTCCTGACATGTACATCATGTATATTTTATAATCCTCTCTTTCTCTCTCTCTCCCTCTCTCTCTGTGTAGTGAGCCCTTTGTGAATATTGTTCATTTCAACCAGTAGGGAAGAAAGTTTAAAGGAAATCAGAAGTATCTGGGCTTAGGCTTCTACAGATAGATGCATCGCCAGTTGTTTAATTTGTATAGCCTAGTTCCTGGATCCAGCAGTGCTTCACAAGGCCTTTGGCCTTTGTAAGATGCTTTGCTACAAAGTAGGATGTGAAGTTCACAAGCAGGCATGTAATTTCCTACATGCATTTTTCCTGTTACTTTTAAATTCTTGGACTAGAGACTTCTGTGTTGTTGGTGCTTTCTGTGATTCTCTTAGGGTACTTGAGCTGTCAGGTATCTGCTGGCAGCTCTTATAATCTTGCTATGCATTGGGAGGAGGCATTGCTCAGCTAGGCCTTGCTCAGACTGGGCCCAAGATCAGGTCTCCATCTGCATTAGTTCTGGTCTGTTTAAGGAAAGGGGAGAGGATGATCCCTGGCTTGAGAGCCATGGTCACCGCAGTGTAGAACCTTTCGGATTGACCATTATGGCAGCAAACATTGGCCAGTGCTGGTCATTAAACCTCAGAGAAGAGCCCGACAGAGCCAATTTTAGTGGGTTGTAATTACTGAGCCTGCCAGGATTTGGAGAATAGTATTCGGACCATTAAATGCTTAAAAGAAGTAGTCCCCTCACACCTATTTTTGTCATTTTCCTGTCCTTGATGGACATCTGTGCTGTGCTGATGACCCATTACATTGGTCTAGTGGCTTTAAGCTGCTCACAGCATGGCAGATTTGCAGAAGCAAGCACGGGTCCTCAGGCCAGATGGAGAGAATTCTAATGTAAGTCTGCTTCCTCTTGTGCTGTCTGCTTTCTGCAGCCACTGCTTCCTTTCAGCCCCCGGCTCCTAAAGGGAATTCTCTTGGACAATTCCTGGAGCCCAAGCTTCTTCTTGTTTCCTAGTATTCCCCAGGCTTGCCCTGAAGGCAGGATACCTGTGATCTGTGCTAGTTGACCACTCTGATTTTATTTCTCCTTGGCACAGCTCTTTCATGCAGCATCACAAACCCCTGGTGTGCCAGAAGCCTAAACAGGCAGGATGTCTTCAGGGACCCAAGTACTTACTAGAAAAGATAACGAACACTCCAAGGTCATGGACCTCAATAGCAGCATAAGGACATCTAAAATACACATCTCTTCAAATCTGGTACTCAGTATCGGTTTTTGATATACAGCAACTTACACAAGGAAATAATTGTATAGTACCATGTGTTTAACACTGTTATTTAATGGTTTAGCACAAACTACCTTCTCCTCTTTGCTTTTAACTGTCCTTTATTATTCCCTTCATTATTCAAGAATCCTTAAATTGAAACTTCAAGCCTTCAGAAGCCTGATGAAGGTTTCATAATACATTATAATCCTGTGGCTTATTTTATGCGTTTTGTTTCAGCTGATTTACCCAGGAAACATTTGACTAGCATTCATCTTATATTCCAATAACATATCCTGAGTCTGTCATATTTGTGTGTTCATATTTATAATGAGGAAAATGTGATATGTAATCATATCACATTATTTTGGATTTTAATAAATAGGGAGTAATCTAACTTCCATTTTTATTAATTTTTCCTCATTTTGACACTGCATTATATTTCAGTCTTAACCTCAATCACTTTTTCTCTCCTTAGCTTTTTGTGAGCTCAAGATCTAATGAGCTTATTTTCTTCCTTATTGTCAAACCATTAGTAGAAAAACCTCAGAGTACATTAAAATATGTGTTTTTCCAATTTGGCTTGAGATTACTTCTCTGGAAATTATTTTTAAATCATTATATGTTTGAGTACTAATATCAATTTAATCTATTTTTTCTTCACTTAAGTCAGAGGTAGAAACTCTATTTATGATGACTCTATGTACTTCATGAATTAGGCCCTGTTAAAGAATGAAAACAAAAGGTACATTTTTTTTTTTGTTTTCTGTCTTTGATATTTGTCAAAAAATGTTTTTAAAAATTAGATTACATAGTGAAACACAAATAGTTTCTTGACTTCATATGTATGCTCATTTAGAGTATTCTCATTGTCTTGGTGGTATTGCAAATTGTGACGTGTCAAATTCATAGTATACATTTAAAATTGTGCTGTAATTCAGTCATTTAACTCTCCTCCTAAAGGCACCATAGACACTGGTAAAAGGCAATGAACTTATTAAAAAGGGAAGAGTTACTGAGTTGAAGAGATGGACAGGAGAGGGAGCAGGGGAAAGAGATATTATCCATGTATGTAAGCCGGATGGTTTGGACAACTGTACTGTGCATTTCTGCTGGTTTATGCAAAGAAGCAGTTAATGCTTTAATTTGTTTTTTTTTTTTTCTTTCTTTCTTTTTTTTCCATTTATTTTTATTTTATTGAAATACAAATGTCAATCAGACAGTTTCAAAACACCATAACCATACAGAGTCGATGAAATAATACATTGCAAACTGTTTTCATAGCGTTTTGGTATTGTACAAGGTGCATACATGATATTATATTTAATGCTTTAATTTGTTTCGTGTCCTTTTTTCAATTGCTTGTACTTTTCATCTTCTTAATTTTTATACATTTCTTCCAATTTTACATGTGTATATCTGGTAATACAGATAACTGGTTGGAAAACAACACTATGTATTATAACAAATACTGTGAAATTCGCATTATTTTGTTAAGTGAAAATCTGTATCACTTGTAAATTTTGTTTTAATCCTAATTTGTACTCTTTTTGAACAATAAAAAAAATAGATGAAAAAGTTTTCCTCCTCTTCCTCTTCCTCCTTCTTTAATCTGGGTGAACTCAACCTGATTTGCATAGGGAAAGAAAACTAAATTCCTAGTTACCTCCAGCTAGAAATTCCTGATATTTCCTTTTTTTGCCATTAGGAGAAAGAAAACTAGAATGTAATATGTGATTTGTCTTTTATTGGCAATTGAACTTAAATTAGGGAAAAATAATTAGTACATGCCTTTATGAAACCGTCTGGACTATACAGCCTACACACAGATTTATGCTTTAACATGTAATTTTACCATTGCCTGTGTAGAGAAAAAACCTTACACCATGGAACTGGCCCAACCATGTCCTCTGTTGTGCTAATGTGGCTTTTGTCATCCGTATCTTTTTTTCCTTCTGATAATGTTAATGCTATGGGAAGGAGCTTCGACAAGTGGGAGTGTTCTGTGCCTTGCTACATGCTTTTATTTTTATTTTATTACTTTTCTTTTCTGCTGAACCGGAGGTTGAACTCAGACCCTTGTGCTTGTCAGGAAAGCACTTATTCTACTGAGCCGTCTCTGGGCCCCTGGTACATGTTTTTAAAACTGACTGCATCATTAGCTCAGGTCCTCCATTGTCTCAGGTATGCAAAACCCTCTGTGATGCAGCCCGATTTTGTCATCTTGGTCTAACAGACTGGTGTTCTTACCCCTGGATTTACTAACATGGCTTATTTTAATTACTATGGTAGTCTTGCTTCTATTTCTTCGTGATGGCCAGTAGCTCTTTTTCCTGGATGCTCCTTCTGATAAGTGTTATCTGTTCAGCATTCCTTGACCTTTTATGCTTAATTTTTTAATCTCTGCTTATAAGGGAGACAATTTGTAATTCCTCCTGGTGCTTTCTATTTAATCTCATTTAATATTATTTCTTGAATCTGTAGCATAATGATAGCAGGTGCTTATGCAGCAGGTGCTGATCCAGGCATTCTGCTCTACATGCTTTATGCATGTTGTGTTATCTCAGCAGTCCCTGTTATGCACACCAGAATCATCTGCATTGTTATATGCAGTGGAGCACAAGAGGTTAGGTAACTTGTCAAAGACCTCTGGAGCTCAAAATTAGACACTGGCTTGAACCCATGCTATGACTACTACATAATACAACTGAATAAGCATAATACCTGTTCTTTGGATATCTCCTCACTAAGCCTTAAAAATACCTAGGGTGTCAGGGCATCATTGCCTGGCTACTCCTCCCTGCCTAACTTTGGCCTATGTGTGTGTTTTCCTTTTCTTCCTTAGTCCTCTCCCAATTTATCTCCCTCTCCTCTAATCTTTTTTCCTTATTATGTCACTTTGTTTAAATTTTAGTACCCAGTTTCTGAAAACCTTTAGTGAGCTTTATGGGGCTGTATTTAAGGCTTTATCTAAAAAGGTGCTTTGAGGAGTTTCTACATCCAGGTGTGAAGGGGCAACCACACCTGCTGTTTGAATAATTTACATTTCCAGGTTCTCTGATTGCAACTTTCACTGATCCTGTATGGAGACTCCTTATTACAGATTTTACCTATGTATTTTCCCAGTGTTTCTTTCAGGAGATAGCAACTCTTTTACATTAATTAGCACCCAGATGGGGACCTTCTCTTGTGCTTCTCACTCCCTTAGCCTCACCAGTGAAGGGGAACCTTCTAGGGCTTTTTATTTATATATTTTATTTTTTTAGTAAATATTAGATTGATTATTTTTTTACATTTATTTTATTTTATTGAACAACAAATGGCAATGAGACAGTTTCAAGTCAAGTTAGTAGGACAGATTCAACAATTAATACAATGCACATTGTTTTTGTACTGGCTTTTTGTTGTACAAGGTGCATATATGATATTCTATCTACAAACACTGCTAGAGCAGATGCCTCTAATCAATGAATTAAGAGAATGTGGCTGTATACTTATCTTTTTTTCAGAGCTGAAAAAAAAGTACAGTTTCAATAATTAATACTTCTTACATTGTTATCTTCCTAGTGGTTATCCATAGTGCAAGGAGCAGATGGGCTATCCTGTCCAAACACTATTAATGCAAATCTTTCTTCTCATAGAATTGTGCAAAAGTACTGCATATTTATCCTAACTGTACTGTTTATACAAACACAAAATGGTTCTTCCTTTCTATCCCCTCTTTTTTGTTTACTCATATTGAGAAGTTTTTGCACATCAAAAGAAATTGTCAACACAGTGAAAAGACAACCCACAAATTTCAAAAAAATCTTAACTAATAAGCACTCAAACAAAGGTCTGCTCTCTAGAATTTATAAAGAACTAAGATACATTAGGGCCCTCTGTTTTAAAGATCCAATCCAGAAATGAGCATTTGAGGTGAATACACACTTCTCAGAGGATGAAATTAAAGAAGCAAATAAATATATGAAAAAATGCTCCACATCACTAGCCATCCATGAAATGCAAGTTAAAACAACACTGAGATACCATCTCACCCCAGAAAGAATGGCTATCATAAGGAAATCAACCAACAACAAATGTTGGAGAGGTTGTGGGGAAAAGGGAACACTTCTCCACTGTTGGTGGGAATGTAGACTGGTGCAACCATTGTGGAGGTCAGTGTGGAGACTCCTCAAAACAGGACTAGAAATCCCATTCAAGCCGGCTATCCCCCTACTGGGAATTTTCCCAGAGGAACTGAAAACATCATATCATAGTGATATATGTGTACCTATGTTTATAGCAGCACAATTTGTGACAGCAAAACCTTGGAAACAACCAAGATGTCTGTCACATGAGGAATGGTTGAAAAAGATGTGGTATTTCTATATAATGGAGTATTACTCAGCTATAAAGAATGATAAAATTGAAGCATTTATATTAAAGTAGATGCCACTTGAACATAAACTCATAAGTGAAATAAACCAGACACACATGTACAAATATTATATAGTATCCCCAGTATAAGAAATCAAAAGAAGAAATACAAATAGAAAGGTATAACAACAACTAAAAAGAATTTAGTCAGGAAGTTAGGGTAAACTGAACTGCATATGTCACAGGGTAATAATTAGCTTCTGTTCTGGATGGTTAACAACCTAAGTTCACAGATCAAAAATTGGAGAAATGGAAGGGTTGCAAGGTGAGCCAACATTTTGCCCTAGCCTTTCAAGGTCAGGGAAGACTCAAGACATAGGAGAACCTGTACTGTAACATCATGGACCTCAATTATGCCCCAAATTTTCTGATCAAAGAGAGTATGGAGCCACAGAGGAATGTGATCGATGATCTACAGTGTGCCTGGGGAGAGTCACATGGAGAGAAATCTTTCTCTCAGGTTTTCACAGAGAGCAAACTGGTCAAGCATTGGTCATGACTCATCCACATGGCTGACACTGAAAAAGGATCTACAGAGTGAAGTATAGGACTACAAGACAAACCCTGAGGGGACTTGACTGGCCTCATCAGATACAAAAGTTACAGTTTTTGTTATATAGGTCTTGCTTTATCTCAGTCTTAACCATCCAATAGAAAAGTATAAAAACGAGGTATATAAAATAAGGCCATAATAATCAGCTGAAGCTGTAAGTGGCTTCTAGTCAACAACTTCTTTGGATAACCCACTGTTACTGTGGACTGTGGATTGTTTTGGAATGTTTCACTGAAATCAAACACCTAGAATAATTGAATGACAATAGAACACCCTTCTTTGGCAGGATTAAACAAAAAAGGGGGGATAGTGCTTTTTTAAAAAATGTGTTTGGTTATTACAGGGTCTCCCTATGCAGCAGCTGGGACTCATAGTGATCCTCCTATTTACAGCCTCCCCAGTGCCTAAGCTTGCCTAAGCAGGCATTTTAGTCTGCTGAGCTATCTCAGTAGCCCTGCTTCTAGAGCTTTTAATTTGTATAGCATTCACCTAGAGCCTAGAGCGGAAGGCAGGCATCCACTTGTGCCTATTTGTTGCCAGGAAAACTTAGTCTTGAACTAGTATGAGTAGGTATGATTTAGTGACAGCAATAAAATGAAGATAGACATTGTTTCTATTATGTTATTCTTTTAATGTACATTTCTAATTAGGAATGATATGAATTATTCAGTTCATAGAATTTAAGAAGCAGTGAAAGAGAAGCATATTAATCCAGTAATAATTAGATCTAATTTTTTAATGTATTAACTGCAAGTCTTTTCTGAACTAATATATTTTATAAAAATGATACCTTTTTCATAGTTGCAACCTCAACCTTTATCTAATTTTGCATCCATGCTTAAATATTTACATTACATATTATGTATTTCCATGCTATTAAAAGTTAACTAACAATTTATTATAACTTGCAAAAGCCAGTTGTGTTGCTTTACTAATTTTTGAGGGCTTTTGCTTGTCTTTTGTAGCCTGGCCATAATGCTGATATTCTAGTAAAACTGTTAGCGTCTACAAGTCTGTTAATTGTCATTTGAGCATGTAGCAATAAACTTTATGAACTATTGCCATTTCTTGGTCTTGTTTAATATATTTACTGTTTAGTGATTAAATCATTTATAGTCCACTGTAGCCATTCTAATCTTTATTACGCATTACTTAGGCATCTTATTTATGATGCAAAGGTTCAAATAAATGTCAGCATAATTTAAATATTCATTTAACATAGTCTAATCATTTTTTCTTTTGAGATTGATTTCTTTGGTGATTCTGATTTATTTTCCCTTAAGATTTTATTTTTGGTGGAACCAGGGATTGAACTCAGGCCCTTGGACTTGCAAGGGAAGTACGTATTCCCCTGAACATTTTTTTTTTACCACAAAAATTTTGCGTTTCCTCTAACAGTTGAAAATATAAATTTTCTTTAAAATTTTATTGTCAGAACTAGTATAATTGGAAAAAGTAGATCTTTTAAACTTGTTTGTTAGATCTAACCATGTAGAATTGAAAAAAAATTTGGTATTAAACTCAAAATTGTGAAGGCCTAGAATAAATATGAGAAAAATCAGGAATTTATTCTCAAACTGGTACTCTTGTATTTTGTGATACATGTTGTTTATTTACAAAATCTAGTTTTAAGTCTTAATTGGTATATTCCCTTTCATTACCCTGTGGGCCTTTATGTATATTTATTTGCCCAAAGAATTAATTGATTTTGTTCTTGGATTTTCATTTTTAATGGTTAAATTTATAGCAGGAATTGGTTAACCTTTTCTAGATTAATATGCTAATCAATTCAATATGCTTTAATAAAATACCATAAGCTGGGTAGCTTATAAACAAAGAAATTTGTTACTCACTGTTCTGAAGACTCCAAAGTCTAACATTTTGTGTTGGGTGAGATCCTTTTTTTTTCCCTCATAGAAAGATCATGTTCAGATGGTGGAAGGGCCAAACCAGTGGCCCTTGGCCTTATAGAGCCTTTAAAATGGCACTAATCATGTTCAAAGGGTATCTACACTCCTCACCTCACCACCTCCCAAAGGCCTACTTCCTAGTATCTCACCTCTGAACTAGAATTTCAGCATTACATGCTTTGGGAGACAAACACTCAGGCCATAGCAGCCAGACAGCTCTGCGTTTCCTGTGGGGAGGCAGCCTGAGACCAGGCAGCCTTAGACTGTAAATGACTGCAAGGAACACACAATTAAACTGTCTTTACAAAATAGGAAGCCCCATGTTCTATAGTAAAAAGTAACAATAAAAATGCATCACAATAACTAATCATTGTCTTAAGATACTTCCCTGCTTCCATTATTTTAGTTTGTTTTAATTTTCTAGCAGTTCTGTTCAATGGAGCCCAGGGATTTTGGGTGTTTTTTTTTTTTTTTTTTTTTTTTTTGGTGGAACTGGGGATTGAACTCAGTTCCTTGTGCTTGCTAGGGAAGCGCTTATTCCCCTGAGCCATCTCCCTGGCTTCTGAGCCGAGGGCTTTTAATAGCCTAGGAAGTACCCTGATGCTGACTGTTATCTGCAGTGCATAAACAGTCATTGAATGGGAAAGAAGACGATGGTCATTGCAAACTGGTCAGTCACACTTTTCTCCTTCATTTTTAGGTATTCTTGAAGTTCTACACTGTGTATTAGTGGAGAGTCCAGAAGCTCTAAATATTATTAAAGAAGGACATATTAAATCCATTATCTCACTCTTAGATAAGCATGGGAGGAACCACAAAGTAAGTAAACTCTTTTTTCCATGAATTAATTCTAGAAACAGTTAAAATACATGAACAGTGTATTTATGTTTCATTATACGGTGTGAAGTGAATAGCTAGGAAAATAATGAAATAATATTTGGTCTTGCCTTGATTTAAACATTAAACATCTGTCACATAAATTGAGGCACTACATTTGATCTTCAAAATATGTGCAACTTTTATGACTTTTATGTATCTAAAACTTAAAATATATTACAATAAGATGACTGTTCAAAGATGTGCTGAATTTTTCATGAGTGTTCTTTTATGGTAGTTTGATTGAGTAATATATTGTTTAGTTTTTATCCATAGTTTCAGTGGAAGAATAAATAATTCTCCACTTGTGCGTGGAGGAAGGCTGGAGGATCAGTGGCACGCATGCTGTGACGTTCGGACGACTGGGTCAGCTGGGCCGGGAGGCAGTGGCGTGCTGCTCGGCAAATGCTACTGACGCTTGGCTTTAAAGGGTGAGTTGGAATCCACTGGAAGGCGTTTCTCCTTTCAGGTTCTGGACGTCTTGTGCTCGCTGTGCGTTTGCCATGGGGTCGCTGTCAGGTCGAACCAGCATCTCATCTGTGACAATCTCCTGCCAGGACGAGACCTGTTGTTACAGACCCGTCTTGTGAACCATGTCAGCAGGTAAACTCAGATGGACAATGTCACGAGTGGGTCACACAGCGAAGAGTTCCAAGTCTGACGCTGTAGCCAATGCCACAGGTGGTCCACCCATTCATCAGGCCTTCTGTCTATTCCCCCAGTGAATAATACAAGTATGCTTTGCTGCCAACCAAGTAGGATAATAGCAATAGATGAAGTATATGGTTTTGTCTCAAACACGTGTATAAGAGTTTTTGTTCCATGTTTTAATTCAACATAGATGAATTATTATTGTCATCTTTAATAGCAGTATGACAATTATAGAAATACAGCCATATATACTTCTACTTAATGTCTTAGTGTATAACTAAAAACAGTATTCTTCAGAATTTTTTTTTTTTTTTTTTTTTTGTGGAACCAGGGATTGTACTCAGGCCCTTGCACTTGCCAGGAAAGCATTTATTCAACTGAACTATCTCCCCAGCCTACTATGTATGATTAAAAAATAGGAGTTTTTTTGATCTCTAATACCACACACAGACACACACCCAGACATAGACACACACACACACACACACACACACACACACATCACAAATAGCCAGTAAAACATCTGCAGTTAGATTGGCCTTCTAAAGTAGCTAGCATTCATTGAGTGTAACGTGCCAGCTACCATGCTGGGTCCTTTTTACATCACTGGTACTCATGTGTGTATGTGTGTGTGTGTGTGTGTGTGTGTGTGTGTGTGTGTACTTAACTGGGCACTGATGGTCCTACATTTCATGGAGCTAGAAATGGACTTAAGACCTAACTGCAGACTTAGCTCTTAACTACCATACCACACAGCCTTTCTTATCCCCACCCATAAGCAAATAAATAAAAAAAATGATAGAGTTTGCAGTTAACAAAACGTTTTTTGTGCGTGATAGAAGTAGTTTTGGTGTATTGCATCTGACAGATATACAGGAGATAATTTGCTGCTTTATCATATTTTAGACACAAATGTAGAATAAAATGTATATGTCTATGTTGTGGTTTTTAAACAGGTTTGATATCAGATCTCTGTGGTTATTTATATATCAGACCTAATGTTAAAGAATATCATTTCCTGATATGTCCACTAATCCCTGGGATTACCAAAGAGTATAAATCTCCTCCTAACATGGAACAAAACTTAACTTGGAATAGAATTTGCTAAAATCCTTCTGTTTGCAATGAGCAACCAGCCTCACTGGCTCCTTGGTGCTTCCGCTTCTTGTCCCCTGTAACACAAAGCTTAGTTGAGGACCATGGCTGCGTGTCCTGGGCTTGAGGCAGCTCCATTAGTTCTACAGTGCTGCTAGACAGAGCGTTGCATTTTGTAGCTTAATTTTGTTGATATGAAATTTGCTGAAGAGAAATTAAGAGAAAAACATTGGAAATTCATAAAGATTAAGAAAAATAGTACTAGACCATTGAATGACATTGTTAAGTAAGTCAAAAAGTAAATACTAGGAGACTGAATGGTTGTCCTTAGTGGGTATGTTAACAATTCTGTAGGACTGAGGAGAACATGCATCTAATATATGGCTTCCCAGAGAAGCAGGTAGCATTCAAAGTAGCAAGACAGAAAGGAGAATGATAAAAGGCACGCATGGCCTTGTCTCACATGTTGTTCCTATCTCTTCAAAGCATGAGGCCCAATATTTTTCTGGGCGTCAGTGAAGGGTCTGCTCAGTACAAGAAATGGTACTATGAGCTCATGGTGGACCACACCGAGCCATTTGTGACGGCAGAAGCCACTCATCTGCGAGTGGGCTGGGCTTCCACTGAAGGCTACTCACCCTACCCTGGGGGCGGTGAGGAATGGGGCGGCAACGGTGTTGGAGACGACCTCTTCTCCTACGGATTTGATGGCCTGCATCTCTGGTCAGGTAGGCCCTCTCCCCTTTCTCTCCGCAATTTCTAATGATCCTGCTATGAGTTCTGACAGCTGTCAGTGCTGTTTCCATGGGTAATTTGATTGCTCAAAAATTTAATGTGGAAATGAGTAAGGGGGTTGAGTAAAAAGCAAACTTTCACTAGATAAAAATGAAAAGAATTGCAATCAGAGTACATTTCCAAAGGGCTGTGTTGTTTATGAACAATGTATTTTAAAAAGTGGCATTTCAATATGTGAATGGACTACAAAGACCTGGTGTGTTTCTGACTTATATTAATTGATATATGCAGAGACTTAGCTTCCAATTTGAAAAACACAAAATACAAACCCTGGAGAGTAATGGGAAGAAAGAGACTAATTCAGCCTCTTTCAAGGTAATATAAAGGCAGGCATCGGTAATCTGCAAAGGGCTGTGTGATTAGTCAAGTCACAAAGAAATAACACAGTAAGAGTGTAGAAAACAGTGGAAACTTTTCAATGAGCTAAGAGAAACTAGAAGGATACATGCTGTAGTCTCTTTCTTGTAAGAGTCCTTTTATCTATGAGGTTTCCTCTGAGTAACAGTTTTGGCTGTTCTTTTAAGATTATTACACAGGGTAATACCTATTGTTATTCTCTATGTATTTTGTTATGAAATTTTGTTTTTTACTAGAAGAATTCTTTCTAATATTTTCTTAATTAACATATGCATATATTACATTAAAAAAACATTGGGAAGGTTAAAACTGCAGTTCATTAACTACCAGCTTCCAGATCTCATGGTTGGTATATATTAAAGTGAATACTGTATATTTAAAGTGACATTTTTCTCTGATTCATGAGGACCTTTTATATAGTTATTTAAAAATACAGTTCTTGCTTATGTACATTTTTTGAACAGCAAAGTTCATTTGGAACCTATAGACATATGATTATATTCTTAGAGGGATACTTAAAATATAGTCCTAGTATGACCTCAAAATATTTTACAAAGTGTTCAGTGTATGAGTGATACAGAATGCCAACTCCTTTTAGAAATCTGACCTTTATTGAATAGTTGCAAATACTGTTGACTTATCAGTGCTCGGTAGGAAGGATAGCTTATAAAAAGAAATCTTAAAATTTAGTGAAGTAAATCAGAGTTCATGGCATCACATTTGTCAACTCATTTTTTCTAGTTGTATCTTAACAATAGTAATTATTGGATTTATTTAGTGCCAATATCTCTGTTGTCTAGAAGAAAGGCAGCTCTACTGTATTTTGTGTGGTTCATCTACCCACCAGGGAATGTGGTGGGGGACATGAGCGTACCAAGGACTGAATGTATGCAAGAGCACTGTGCTGGACACGGCATAGCCACACTATTAACTTGTTTTGCCATTAGACAAGCTATTAGGGGAAAAAGCATGACTCATTCTGATGAAATAATTGTGAATTGTTTTGAAGAATTTTAGCTGTGTACCACACTTTACTTGTTTGATCTTACATTCAGTTTGATGCTTTTCCTTTCACTATAGTAAAATAATCTAGTCCTTATATAATTGGAATTGAATTAGGTTCAATGTGTAGTATTTTTTTTTTTTTTTTGTATTTTAGGGAAGGGTCTATAGGATTTCAGGGTTTCACTACTGATTGGACTCACAGTGATCCGCCTGTTTACAGCTTCCCAAATGCTGGGATCACAGGTGTGTGCCACCACACCCAGTCTCAATTGCCATCTCAGTGTGCCTCAGGGGCAGGGCAGGCACAGCAGACCTAGGGATCGAACCCCAGGTCCCTCAGCCTGCTTGCAGTTGCTTTAATCCACTGAGCTATTTGGCTGGCATTTCAATGTGCTTTTTATTATAAACTTTTTTAAATAGAACAACAAGAACCAAACATTTTAGGAAATCTATGGGACTGTCACAGGAAGGATAGTAGGTAAGCTTTTGAATTTCAGGAAAAAATTCTCTTGAAACTTTTACTGTCATGAGCAAATACTTGTTTCTTTTAAAAAATGACAAGAAGCTGTGCGCTTATCATGTCTGGTATCCCCAGTCAGCAGGGATCTGCTACACTTTGCTAAGTTTTAGTTCAGAGCCAACAAAGCCAAGTCATTGGAGTCTGAGTTATCAAGGATGAATTCATAGTAATTTAGTTTAACTTGTTGGGATTCTTCTATTTCTTTTCTCCCTGATTGTTGATATATAACTTAGAGTGTCAAATATTTATAACTTCTCTGAGAGAACACATTTTAGCTGCTGAACATTTGGTATTTGGTGGATGAAGGTGTTCCTTGGCACCAAGACTTTGGCTCAGAAGCAAAACTTCTGAGCAGTGTCTCCATTTTTTCTCTATAATTTAACTGTTGTGCAGTGCTGCTATTTGGACAGTCCCGATGTTTAAAAGGTATAGGAACGTGAAAGCTCTTGGTGCTTGCAGGGAATGTGAGTAGGATTCTAGGAGTCCAGAGGAATGATGAGCAGCACAGGAAGGCTGGTGCAGGGCTCTCAGCCAGCATTTGGGAATCCAGCAGTACTTACCCCCTCTCTGCTCAAGCACAGAACAGAAACACAGTTCTCATATGAGCTTCGTAGTAGTTTTATCAACCCAGCCTGAAAATGCTACTGCATGGCTTCAGCACTGTGAGTGTCACTCAAACTGCGGGCCTCAGTTTTTTCACGGATGGTCTTTGCTATTTGTTTCAAAGATTATAAAACAGTTTACAGTGGTAACTATTAGACAATTGTCAACATTAATATAGGAACATCAAACTGAGCAATATAGTTGGCTCATAGTAAATATATATTTTTACTGTAATAATAATTAGCATAGTATCAATTTTGTTGGTTTCAGATTTTGATAGAAAAAAAGAAACAGGCCTTTCTCATAAACTGCATTGCATTTACATGATTTTTGAGAATGGTTGGCCTTATATTCAGGGAATCCTGGAAGAGCCATTTGATACTGACTTTGTAGCTTGCGTATTTGACTATTGATACTCATATTTAATAGCAAACAATTTAAATAGTCCATATTTTAAAAAAGCAATATTCTCAGAAATTGTATTTCAAATATGTTCTTGGGGGCCAGGGATATAGCTCAGTAGTACAACACCTACCTGTCAAGTGCAAGGTCCTAAGTTTGATTTCCAGTACCAAAAAAAAAATGTTCACATATGTTTTTGGTAAAACTTTTAGAAATTAAAAGAAATGTTATAAAAACACAAAACTTGTATAATGAAATTTACTTTGTGTTTCCTGGAATCGAGGGGTATGCTTGTGTTTTTCAGCATACATATTTGAGAGAACTTTGCCTTCCTTCCTTCTAGTGTGCTACGAGAAACAGATGCTTCTGCGACTGATTAGGAAAGTGGCTCTGACAGAGGCAGAATGGGTTTGGCCAATGGTTGGCCTGGGCAGGAGAGACACTTACCAATAGTTATTTTCATGTCCTCAGCAGTATCCATACTTGAGAAGACAACCAAGTCCTTGTGTGAAATAAATTATATAACAAGAACAAATAAATTGTCATGTAATTGTTTATAATGCAATGTAATATACTGCAAAGATGAATTATCACAGATTCTGCTTTCATTATGTTTGTGTAGCTTTGTTTTACATTTATAGAACAGAAGGAACTTTGGATTTGAAAAAAAGCACCTGACCTACAGTGCCTGCTGTGCTTTAGACTGTGCTCCTTTGAAACTATTAATTTAATCAGTGTAGTGCTTCTAGCTGGTGAGGGTGTTTGGTGTTCCAAGAAATGAAGGTTCAGAGAAGTCAAAGAACTTTTGTTGGTTATATAAGTAACAAGGTGACTATTTTAAGTTAGATCTTTTCCTGGAAAATTTCCTCTGACATCATTATAATATGTACTGTTAAGATAATTTCTGCATCAAATACCATCTGTCTACCTGCAGAAATTTTTATATATAAGAAAGACCATTTTCTAATGAGACATCCTGGCTTCTGGAAAAGGAGTTTTTTTTTTTTTTTTTCCTTTTGCTTCTTAGTAAGAATTTAGCATTTGACATTAGTTCTCCACTCAAGATTTAGTTCACTATGGTCTTGTTCGCTGGTTTCTCACTGGCTATTTAATGTTTTGACTTTGGCTTTCTTTGAAGATGTTCTCTGTGATGAAGATACACCACCTTTCCTGCTGTTGTTCCCCGACAGGCTGTATCGCGCGCACTGTGAGCTCACCAAACCAGCACCTGCTGAGAACTGATGACGTCATCAGCTGCTGCTTAGATCTAAGTGCCCCGAGCATCTCCTTTCGAATTAATGGACAACCTGTTCAAGGGATGTTCGAGAACTTCAACATCGATGGCCTGTTCTTTCCGGTTGTTAGTTTCTCTGCAGGAATAAAGTTAGTATGTCTGGTTTCTTGTCTGCTTCTCTTCCCACTCCTCACACTTCCACAGAAGCCTCTGCCCTGCCTGCCATCGCCTTGCTTTTCTAATCTTTGTGACTTTCTCCTGGGCATCGGTCCCCAGGGAATTTACCTGTTCTTTCAAGGAAGAGCTGCATTTCACCCAACCAGTTATTTAGAAGCAAATACTTTGTCCACCTACTCCACTGCCGTTGAGCTCTGCTAGTAACTAATGTGCCCTCAAGTCAGTGTTCCGAAATGCACTGCGAGTCCACTTTTCAAGTTCATTGTACTATGTAATAAAGGGAAATAAATAATACTATTAGCATGCTACTTTGTATATAGATATTTATTTATTTATTTTACCATCTTCTTCCATCACATTCTGAACCCCTTCATTCTTGAGAAATTAAACGTTCTTTCTGGCCTGATGTCTAGATGGCTCCTTTCGGGGACCACTCCACCTGTCCCCATAACTCTCTGCATGTGATCAGCTGTGTCAGGACGATTTCCTCTGCTTTTTGTGTTGCTTTTGTTAGCACCAGGGCGAAAATAAAGTTATAATTCAATATGTTATGGACCGTCATAATAAGGGCCAGTCTTTATCTCTGTCTCTGTCTCTGTCTCTGTCTCTGTCTCTGTCTCTGTCTCTCTCTCTCTCTCTCTCTCTCTCTCTCTCTCTCTCTATATATATATATATATATATATATATATATATATATAGATAGATAGATATTCCCTTTATTTTTGTCATTCTTTCAGTTGTAGCTGTCCCAGTAATAACACTGAATAAAAATTGAGAAATCGTGAAATAGTAGCAGTCCTTTCTGGTATACTAATTATGTTTTCTTTTCTGCAAGCTTCTGGGTTGTATTAAAGTTTTTGGTTTTCATCACGTTTTGTTCTTGGATGTTTCTTTTATTTTTGGCCTGGAACTGAAACACAAATTTAAAAAAAGGGATTATAAGAAAAATGAAAAATTTTAATTTATTTTTAAGCTGAGAGCCCCAAGAAAGTATCATTAAACTGTTACAGAAAGTGTTGTTCAGTGGAACTCAGATTAAGTGGTTTGTAATTAAATAAGTGTGGTGAGTAAATGATTTTAGTAAGCTCTAGTTTTGTTGGTGTTGAGAGTGATAAATAGTGAGAAAATATAAGATTCTCTGCTTTCTTCAGCAAATGAAGGTAATGCCTGAGTCATTTTTGGAGAATTTCCTTAGTAGATTAAGCACTGAGAAGTGACTACTTGCTCTTTGTATCTAATCCAGATGTACAGCTTTAATCTACAGATACTTGGGTCTTGTCTTCTTATTGTCTTTATCAGTTCACCTTCTTGTGAAATTAAGTGATCAGTTGCTATGGACTTATATTTCATTACATATGATTATGCATATATTTCTAGTTGTTTCTAGAGCCAGTGATATGGCTCCACTGATCCAGTAGTATAATTTATCTATTAATATGTATTTATCTATGATCAATATGGTCTCATTGCTTTTTTGTTGTTGTTAGAAACTCTTAGGTGATGATGTAATGATACTTAGGGGAAAAATGTGGCTTCTCATAAAGTTAATATTTTTCCTAATGTTTTGTTGATTAGAAAATTGTCACATTTCTCAGTGGCCCCTAACCTTTTTGGCACCAAGAACTGGTTTCATGGAAAACAAGTTTTCCACGTACTGGATGTGGCTTTGGAAGGGGATAGTTTTGAAGATAAATTTTCATAAGGAGCAGGGCCTTTTTTCACAGTAGGGCTCATGCTCTTCTGAGAATCTACTGCCCCTGCTAATCTGCGAGGATGAGTAGGTCAGGCAGAGATTCCTGCCAGGGGACATGGCCGTGAAGCCAGGTGAAGCTGCTTATACTCCGTGCAGCTCACCTCCTGTGTGCAGCCCAGTTCACGACAGGCCATGGACCAGCACCAGCACAGGCATTTGGGCTCCCTCATGTACACTAGACTTATAACCGATTGTGACATGGATCCTTTTTAGAGTCCGCTTTTTGCTTGGGGGACGACATGGAGAATTCAAATTCCTTCCTCCACCTGGGTATGCTCCTTGTTATGAAGCCGTTCTGCCCAAAGAAAAGTTGAAAGTGGAACACAGTCGGGAATACAAGCAAGAGCGGACATACACGCGAGACCTGCTGGGCCCCACTGTCTCCCTGACCCAGGCCGCCTTCACACCCATCCCTGTGGACACCAGCCAGGTACTGAGATCACCTCTAATGCCTTTTGTCCCATAGCCATTCTGCTATATCTTTTTATTTTTTTCTGAAGAATAAAAAAAATATATTTTTAAAAAACCACTAAAAATAATCCAGGGCCAGCAAAGTAGCTCATTGGACAAAGCACCTGCCCAGACAAGCACAGGACTGGGTTGGATCCCCAGTACTATATACCATGCTGGCCCCACCTCTGGGTGACCAAGTCTGGGTGTGGTGGCACATGCCTGTAATCCTACTGCTGGGAAGGCTGAAAACAGGAGGACCACTATGAGTCTCATCTGTATAGTGAGACCCTGTACAAATAAATAAATAATATAAAGATACACAATTTCACTAAATAGGTTGATAGGAATTTAACAGTGGATGTGGTATTGCATATTGTTGTCTTTAAATTAGTTGCTCAGATTACCAGATACAAGCATGAAAACTTGGTCCAAAATTAAAAAGAAGAAGAAAAAAAATTAAGCATTATCCATTCCTTTCAATAGACCACTGGAAATTGCAGTATCTGAGAGCAGTTCAAGCTCACACTGCAGCCCACTGGATGCACATTGGAACAATATGAATGACATGTCTGATTGAAGTACATCTCATAAAATCATGCTCCTTGTTACCACCTCCGCCTCCCTCAAGTGTGAGCTTGCAGTGCTCTCTCTCTCTCTCTTTTTTTTTTTTTTTTTTTTTTTTGTCTTTTTGAGACAGGGTCTCACTGTGCAGTTCAGGCTGGCCTTAAGCTCACTTTGTAGCTCAGGCTGGTCTCGAACTCACAACAATCCTCATGTCTCAGCCTCCCTAGTGCTGGGATTACAGGCACGCACCACCACGCCCGGCTTTGCAGTGCTCTCAGATACTGCAGTTTCCAGTAGTCTACTGAAAGAAATGGATAATGCTTACTTAGACACTTGTAGGCTCAAAGAGCTGATGGAATGTTACATGGGCACTGACTTTCCTTCCCTCTGGCTTATAGATGCTGGCCAGGTTGGTATGAGTGCTGGGCTGATTTTTCTCCTTAAATAATATGCGCTTCAGTCCCTACCCGATCTCCATTAAATGACTTTCAGTTGTGTGCACCCACCTTTCATTTCCTTTGTTCATTAATTCACCTAAGGACAGAAACCCAAGTTGTTGCCAAGAGGTATGGAGGCTTGGCCAAGCATTTGTCTGCATCATGGAACAAAGCAATCACAGGCTATACCATTCATTGTATCTTGGTGGTTCATGAGACAGTGAAATGGCTGACCCTGAATCTATTGCCATTGTTTCTGATGTGTACTTTCTTTTTCTTTTGAAAAATTTTAGATTGTGCTGCCTCCTCACCTAGAAAGGATAAGAGAAAAACTGGCAGAGAATATCCACGAACTCTGGGTTATGAATAAGATTGAACTTGGCTGGCAGTATGGTCCGGTACATATTTTAAAATTTATTTTCAGATTCTGTTAATTCATCATTCTGAAAGTGTAACTTTTTCTTCTACATATTACTGTAGAGTGCTATGAATCAATGGATTGATTTTTTTGTAACTTGGCTGCATATTAGTTTTTGTGCAGTGCTTTTTTACTAACAGACTGGGATTATTGGCAGGGGCATTAAAGGATGGCTTAGCTGTGTAAACAATTGTGAAGTGATCAGTCTTTGGAGTGCAAGTTATATTTTCAAATCAAGATTAACAGAGACAGTGGATTTTGATCTTTAAGCCAACTAAAAATCTTGGTGAAGCTGAAAGTACAACCTGCAACAAAAAGAAAAATTCAGTTGACTCTCTTCTCTCTGATAACTTTTCCTTCTTAGTCCTCTTTGTACACTACAACCAGAGGCCTGTTGGCAGAAGTTTCCAGTTGCTTACACAAGTGGTGGATGAGCCACGAAATGACTGAGTGTTCCTAAATAACACCTTTTTGCTAAAGATCTTAGTTTATAATTTGTTAATGAGACTCAAATTCCAAAAAATATCTTCCTATGTGATGTCATCGTATCCTAGACCTGTTTTTCCCAGGCAATTATTTCATTTCCATGATATTATTATTTTAAATATATTAAAGGCTATAATAGCTGTTTATACTTGACCAAATATGGAAATTAGTTAGTTAGTAACATACAGGCTATTTCTGGTGTGTTCAAAGCATTCTGGGTTTCCAAACAGTGGCTCAGAGCCATCTTTCCCAAGCTTGCCCTGAGTTCTCTTTGCTTGGTAGTTCAAAGCAGATTTGACCTTTCTCTCTAGGACACAGGCTGAGCCCTGACTCCTGTTGTCTTGGGCAAGCACAGTGCTCAGTACCTGTTTGTGGATGGGATAAAAGAGGGCCTGCCAGGGCCAGCGAGATAGCTCAGCAGACTAAGTGCCTACTTAGGCAAGCACAGGGACCAGGGTTCCACCACATGTCGTGCCAGCCCCACCCCTAGGTACGCTGACCCAGTGATTGAGTCCAGGTGTGGTGTGCCTGCTTATAATCCCAGTGCTGGGAGGCTTGAAAGCAGGATGATCTCTAGGAGCCCAAGCTGAGTGGTAGAGCCAGGGAGATAGCTCAGTGGAATAAGTGCTTCCCTGGCAAGTGCAAGGGCCTGAGTTCAATCCCTGGTTCTGCAAAAAAAAAAAAAAAAAAAAAAAAAAAAGAAAAAAATCAGGAAAATCCAAGCTGAGTGGTAAAAGCCTGTACACACACACACACATACACACACACACACACGCACACACACACAAATCAATAAGGGAGGGCTTGTTTTTGGAAAGTGCTGCTCTGGGGTCTAGGCTCCAGGCTCCATTTCAGCCATGTGGGAAGGTGTTACAGTGAAAAGCCAAGAGGTATCACATCATTCTTCTGTTTTAGTTTATATGTTACTGAAGAGAGCACCCTGCATTCTTCTCATATGTCACCTGCATCTTGATTCTTTTTAATAATTTATCTAAAACTTTTTTTTGTTAAGTAGGTATAGTCTCTGAATTTATGACTTTCATTATTTTGGCTATAGATATTTGACTTGAGCTAAGCTGATTCCATAAGCTTGTTAACATTTTAAGCAAGAACTATTCAAGTCTGTTTTCCTTTAAAAAATTATTTAGCTGCCCAGTATATTGAATTACCGCTTGCCTGCAGAGCTATATGATGCAAAGATTCTGTTTTGTAGAATAACAGGGAATAGATACATTCTATCATTTGTGTCCCCTTAACATTCTAGGCCTACAGTGTGCTTGGTTGTCCTTGACACTGGGGACTTAGAGATGGAAAGATTTTGACATTATGGTTGTGTTTGCCTTTTAGAAGCTTGCTGTTTATTTTGTGATAGACATGCAATCAGAGTGAAAAGGAAATATTAGGTCTTCCTTGGGAAATCAGGAAGCTCCCAAAAGGAGGGGAATTTAGATCTGAGGCATGAAGGACTAGTACAAGTTGATTTTCAATTAGAGAGCATGAGTAGTCTAGACATGGTCCAGCATGTGTAAGAGCAAAAAGGTTGAAGGAATAGTGGCACATGCGGTGACTTTCAGTGGCTTAGCAGCGCTGTAGAACAGGATAGAGAGCAGGGCGCCCTCATGTGGAGTGATAGAGGTGGGGAATCTTACTACTCAGGCAAGAATTCTATCTCACAGGGCTTTGGGCAGAGTATAATGTCATTCCTTGAGAGTGCTGAACAATTGTGTCATGTAGCTTCTTTCTTAGGTCCCGAATTCAGGATTCAAGGTTTATAATTCAAATTTTGTAACTCATTTATAAGCTCTATTCATTTGTAATGATCTCAAGAAAGAAATGAATAAAGATGTTACTTCCAATGTGGTGACTTGTGATGACCTAAAACATTCTCACTCATGTCTGCCTACTTTTGTGTACTTAGAGAACCTGGTAATTATGCCAAGGGTGTAACTGGTAGCCTGATAGCATATGGATCATCCAGGTGCCACCATGCCAGTGATGCCTGTAGAATTCAGGGCTCTAAGAAGAGAAAAACCTAATAACTGCCGAAAAGGCAGAGATCATCTTCCTAATTGATTGATTTCTAAAATCTTGCACTTAGTTTAATATGATTGCTAATACAGTCAGCTCCCTGCTATCTTTGGGTGGCATGTCTATAGAGTTGACCAAAATATATTAAGAAAAAAAATTGGGCCAGCCAGATAGCTCAGCAGACTAAAGCGCCTGCTTGGCAGAACACAGCAGCCAGGGTTCAGTCTCCCAGCATGCCATGCTGGTCCTACCCCCGGGGCACACTGAGACTGCCACTGAGACTGGGTGTGGTGGCCTGTGTCTATAATCCTAGCTCTCAGGAGACTGAAAACATGAGAATCACTACTTGTCTGATCTATGTAGTGAAATCCTATGAGCCCTGTACTAAATAGGAAAAAAAAAAAAAAAAAAGAGAAGAAAAATTTCATCTGCACTAAACATTATACACTTCATTTTGTCATTATTTCTACCTGTAACTCCTAGATAACAGTGATTTCCATGGCATTTACCTTGCATAGGTATTATAAGTCATCTAGAGATGTTTTAAAGTATGCAGGAAGATGTTCTTAAGTTATATACAAGTACTACATATTTTTATAGAGCGAACTTGAGCATATATGGATTTGGTATCCACAAAGAGCCCTAGAACCAATCTGCTATAGATTTCAAGGAATGACTATTTATTAATCAAAAGATTAGTATGAAAAGCAGTTTTGTTTATTATGATAACCAATTTTTTAAGGTAATGGAAGTGATTCATGAGAACAGAAGATAACTTACAAAGGATTAAATGAATAATCACAACCACTTCAAAGAGTACAAGGCATGTTGCTTATGGATATCTCTGATCAGTTTGGATCTAAACAGAAAATTACTACAAATTAAAATGAACTCATCATCATATCCTTGTTGTACAGAACTTGTGTTGGTTTATATAAACATTTTGAGTGTCTGCTATGGGTTTAGCATGTCCTAGCTACTTATAATATGTCAAAAACCAAAAGAAACCCCCATTCTTAGTACTTTGTTCTTTCCTCCTAAATGCAGTGAGAAAAGCAGTAAATCTAATAGAATCTAGTGCGTTTGCAGGTTATATGTAGCATGGGAAAATTTAAAAAAATACACAAAAGAATGGGATGGGTGAGCAGATGGCTATGCTGGGAAGATGGGCTGGGTAAACCTTATGTAGCAAGTGAGATGTGAGCCCACGTGGGAGGAGGCTGATGCACGAGTGTGTAGGTATGGGGGCAGGGTGGAGCAGGGCAGGGGCAGGGAGCTGGGGCAGGAGCTCTGCGAAGTGGCCCGAGTCCTAGGTGATGCCAGCTGTGCCCCTGGCTTTTGTTGTCAGTTGGACCTGGGAGATTCCCAAGGCAGCTTCCTTGCAGCAGCAACCGGGGTGTCACTTCTTGCTTTTGGCCTTCGTGCAGGGTTAAATTACTATCACGTGCTGACTTCCTATCTTGTTGCAGGTCAGAGATGACAACAAGAGACAACATCCATGCCTAGTGGAATTCTCCAAGCTCCCTGAACAGGAACGCAATTACAATTTGCAGATGTCGCTGGAGACCCTCAAGTAAGTTCTTTAATTCTGCATTTTCTAATTTGCCTCATCTCAAAAAAACAAAACAAAACAGATGTTGATGTTATATTTTCAATTCAAGTGTGAAGTTATTTGAATTCCAGCTGCAATTTTCCATAATGTGTCTGTAAGTTAGGTTAATATTTGTTGGGAATTCAACTTTTTTCTCTACCACAGTGTTTCCCAAATGCTGTCCTGCACATGCTTGGGGATATCACGAAACATGAGTTTTGTTGGGGCTGAGGAGATAACTTGGTCGTCTAATTGCCTGACTGGCAAGCTCGAGGAGCAGGGTCAATTCCCAGTATCATGTGCTGGGCTGGCCTGGGAACTCCCACCACTGAAACTGGGAATGGTGTTGCATGCCTGTATCCCAGCTCTGGGGAGGCAGAGACAGGAGGATCACTTTAAGTCTGAGCAACATAGTGAGACCCTGTACTAAAAAATAAAGAGTAAAAAAAAAAAGTTTTGTGACCAACATAAAATTTGATCTGCTAATCAGAGTGTAGGTCAGGGACCAAACACCAGTTTGGTTTGTGATAAGATATATACAGATGTTAAGAGTAAATGTTTAGAAACTTCTATGCCAATGTTAAGGAGAAATGTTATGTCTGTTAAAATAAGAACTCAAAATGTAGATGTGTATTTTGTCTTCATTTTGTAAATTTGACTTCTCTAACATCTTTATTATATTTTGTCAGACTCAGACTACGATGATTAGCAAGTAAAAGAATATTAGTCCTTCCCCACAGATAAGTGTGAGAAGCACTGATCTGTATTTAAAAGGTGCTGAGTTAATTAAATACATTTTCATTTTCACTGATGGACTCTTCAGAACTTTTAAAATGGGCCCCTGTGCTGTCAGTCTTTAAAATGGAGTGAACCAGAGCTGGGGTAACTCTATGACTATTTATTTGAGCAACACACTCTGAGCAAAGCTACTCTGGGCTATTTCATATCACATTATAGCATACAGTTCAGCTTCTTGCTGGCTTTGACAGTTGATCTCTTGAAGCTGTAACCTTCCTTTGTAGATTGCAAATGGTGCTGGAGTAGAATATATAAAGGAACATGTTTTCAAATTTATTTAGAAAAGTTCAGGAAAAAAAAGTGTCTTTGTCTTCCTTTTATTTTTATTTATTTTTTTTGTACTGAGAATCAAACTCAAGATCTTACATTTGCCGGGCAGGTGCTGTGCCATGGAACTGTATCCCAGCCCAAATGACAGGGTCTTGCTATGTAGTTGCTATGGCCTTAAACTCCCTGTGTAGTTCAGGTTGGCCTCCAATGCACAGCAATCTTCCTGCCTCAGCCTCCCAAATACTGAAATTACAGGTTTGTGCAACCATGCTTAGCTCAGAAATAATAATAATATTATTATTATTTTAAAATAAAAAATAAATTAAATAAATTAAATATTATTTAATTAAATAAAGTAAATAATAAAAAATAAATAAATTAAAAATATTATTTTATGTATTTAGAACAGTACCCACAGGGCCTCACTATTCAGATCTGACTCATATTGATCCTCCTGATTTTCAGCCTCCCGAGTGCTGGGATTACAGGCCCATGCCGCCATGCCCAGTCTCAGTTGCTGTCTCAGCAACCCCTGGGGGCAGGGCTAGCACAGCAAGCCAAGAATTGAATCCCCAACCCCTACATCTGCCTAAGCAGGTGCTTTAATCCCCTGAGCTATTTGGTCTGCCCTAGAAATTATTTTTGAAAAGCCTATAACATTTATTTTTTCCCCCTTTGCTCTCATCCTATAAAACTGATTTTGTTCAAAAAGGTCACTTACTGTAGTATTTTTTTATATTTTCCCTTTTGGCTTCCATTTTTTTGAGTAAGAAGATTTTTCCATTGAAGCTATTTTTACCAAAGATATGAACTTTAAATAATATTTCAGGTTTAATGGTTTGGGTTTAGATGCATATTTTCAAAAAGGTAGATTAATTATCATGCGAATAAGGATATCAGACATAGGTTTTATTCATAGTTTAGAAGGAACACAAATATGTATAAACCATCTACATTAAGAACCCACTAGAGGTTAAACAGGACAAGGAGGTTTGTAATGAGGGATGCAGTGTGCGCTACCATGACTGGGGCCGTTAATCCACCGTCTTCTTCCTCTTGGTCAGAACATGAGGTTCTTACATTTAGCTCCGCAGCTTATGACAGCTCATTATTCTTCTTTTACAGCATAACTTAGTTAAATTGGAAGTATGTTCCCTGCCAGCTAGGCCAACCACTGCAAAGCGTAAATCCTGGAGTGTAAAATCTCCGTATTTGCCTTCAACTGATGTGTGTGATCCAGGCCCACTTTGAACTGCTGTGGGTGGTTGGCTTGATGCACCATCAGATGTGTGTGCCCTGCTCTGTTTCTTATGGGAATACTAATGACCCTTTTCATCGCCTAACTCTTCATGTTTCTCCTTTGCTTCTTCTAGCTAAGTAGTGCATATTCGGGTAGTTCTTTGATGAGCTGATTTCACCTATGTCTCTAAAAATTAAGTTAGGAGAAAACCCCGTGCTTTTCTCAAGTGTACATGTTGTCTAGTTCCTCTGGACTGGTCAGAGGAAGCCTCCTGGCTCTTTCTTCTGGTGTTTCCTTTGTTCCTGGATTCAGCTAGAAGGTGCCAAGGCAAAGGTCCCCCCCACAACTCCCCAGCAAAACAGCCTTCTGGGCTTTGGTGTCCTGCCCTCCAGGGAGAGAGTCTTCTCCAGTGACTCAGCTTCTCTGCTCTTAGGCTTTCTTCTTCTCGGTGAAATGAGGAGTATAATGAGACTAATTCATGGAAAGATAATGGAACCTAAGGAAAGAAATGGTAATAAAAGCTCCAGCAGTCCCTGGGTGACAGATTGTGCAGGTCTAGAATTTTAATTTACTGGCTTTACAATAAATCATGGGAGGAATTAACAACTTAATTTAAATCCTGAGAAGTGACACGCAACAAACAGGAGAACACTTCCAGCAGATCTCTTGTTTTGGGTTCAGGGCCAATTTAATGTAAATATGAGGTTTTGATCTTATTTCTGTGACTTTTTGTTCTGTGCCTTGTGGACTAAGATACCTACTTTCAGTTCAACTTATCATTGTCTTTTCTGTCATCCTCTTGCCTTAGTCTCCCAGGGTGCTGGGATTACAGATGTTTACCAGTATACCAACATAACGACGTTTTAAAAATTTACAGCCATATACATAGTCCTAACAGGTTGTCCAGCACATAGTTTTTTAGATGTCAGCTTGCTTGAATATTGCAAATATTCTTAAAACTGAGGTTTTAATCTTGATTTTAGGCTTCTTTAGTTTTTCTGCTCCTGTAGTATCAAGTTGCCTCAGAAAATATACCATAGATATATTTGGTACCAGAGATTAACCTCAGGACCTTGTGCTTCCCAGAAGGCACATACGGCACTGATCTAAGTTTCAGCCCCGTAACGTGGGTATCTTAAGAGTCTTTTTGGATACCTCCTTTTCATCTTTTCATCTACCTGCGTTTTTCTTCCCATCTTAATGATGGTGCTACTGCACCACCATCTCCAGCTCTCTCAGCATCTTACGTTGTCCTGGTCTAAAGTGACACGCTTCTCGTCTGAACCTGCAGTGTTGTCCTGGAAGATCCAGTAGAAAATGACCCATCCCCGCCTTGTCCTGTCTACATGTTGTCACTAGCCAGATTGTTTCCACATACTTATGGGGCTATGTCATTCTATTTACAAACGTTTCATGACTTTCCCATGAAAGTCATGGGAAACTGAATACAGTGGGCTGGGGAGATGGCTCAGTGGAATAAGCACTTCCCTGACAAGCACAAGGGCCTGAGTTCAATCCCCATTTCTGCAAAAACAAAACAAAACAAACAAACAAAAAACTGAACACAGTGCCTTCTTTTGCTTAAATGTCCCTAAGGCCCTGTTTATTCTCTCAGTAGCCCCATTCCTCTGCAGGGTGCCCTTCTTTCCCACAGTGGTCCTCTGGTTTCTGCATCACCTGCCTTTTCATTTGCACTTTCCTTCCCCTCCAGAGTCTCCCACATATCTTGTGGGCAGCCCCCCCTGCAGTTCCTGTGTTTGCCTGTATACCCATTTGTGTAAAAGATAAACACAGTGTTCACAGACCACACACATCCATTTACTTTAGTATGCACGTAGCTCTCCAGCATGAGCTATAAGAATTATAGCAGGAGGTATCTTTGGGAAGGATCAGAAATAGATGGCAGAGAGAGATTTTTAAAAATGTTAGTATAATTTCATTTCAATTTTTAGTATTTCCGCCCTACCTAAGAAAAAACAACTTACAAATGAATAAATTTCCTTTTTTGTTTAAAAGCAGATGTAAAGGTAGAATGGTTACAGCTCTGTACCGCCTGGTGCTTGTTGGTCAGTTCTGGACAAAGCAAAGGGATTCTGGCCCCTCATCTCTGCTTTTGTTTTCCAGGACCTTGCTGGCACTAGGATGCCATGTGGGTCTATCAGACGAACATGCAGAGGAAACAGTGAAGAAAATGAAGCTCCCCAAGAAGTAAGTTGAAGGAAGGGGCAGTGTCAACTAGTCCTCATGCAGAATTAGCGAGAGGCAGAGGGCTTCCATCCAGAGTCATGGTAAAGGGCAGACTGAAAAACCTAAGCTGGCTTAGGTCCCCTGGGATGGAACAGCAGACACCACTGAGGGAAGAAATGGGCCAGGATGGATTTGGGGGCTTGTTACACAAAGTCTGTTATTTTCTCTCTCTCTCTCTCTCTGTGTGTGTGTGTGCGCGCGCGTGTGTGCATGCATGCATGCATGTGTATGTGAGTACCTGTGTTTCTCTTTCTAGATGATTATATATAACTTTCCATTGCCTAATTTTACTTGATTTCATAAAGAAAATGTACTTGAGCTAAGGGGAAACTCAGTATTATTATTATTCCCATGTGATGAGAATTCCAAGGCAGGTACACATTGTAGGAATAACTTTGCCTGCTGTTATTGATACAGGGAAGTAAAACTCCCAACCTAACCTGGATGAGTTCGTGTTCTCTAAAACTGAAGAATGAATTTTAGGAACAAACGGAGATTGAGGGTGAAACTTTATTGGAAAGAAAAGCTTCTGTCTGAGAGGGACAGAAGGGGGACCTGAGTGGGTTGCCCAGGAAGCTGTCTCTTTTAGGGACTTTTATAGGACAAAACCATGTGGGACTAAGGTAGAGACGGGGTCTCACTTAGGTGGAGGTGGAGTGGGACAAAACCTAGGTCAACCAATGGGATTACAAGCACCATTGCTCAGGTAAAGTTGATTAGGCCCAGGACCAAATGGGAAGTGAGTCATGTAGTAAATGTAGTAAGCAGACATGAATACTGGACAGGTCTCTTCCCCTTGGGGGTTAGGCTAGTGACTCACTTGGGTCTTTTTAGGTGATCACTACCTATTTAGAATATTAGTCCCAGGTGCTATTCTTTTAACATTTGTTTGGCCTTTAGATCTGGGTCACAGCAAGAGTATCTGTCCCTCCAATAGTTGTCTTTGTCTTCTGGGTTAATTCCTTCTAGAGCCTGGCACTGTTTGTCTATAATATTTCTAGCTAACTTGGCTGCCTGCAACATTATGACCCGTGTCTATGGCTCCGGGTGACTTCTTACCCCTCAGGCCTCTCACCTGTGGGTAAACCTTCATGATGCCCAATTTGTTGGGAAGATTTAGGCATTACATGGATAAGTGCTGGGTACATGGCAGCTAATTTGTGTTAGTGTTACTTTTTCATTTTAACTTACATATTGAAGTCACTTTTCTGAAGCTATAAAGTAAAAGTAGCAAGTCTGGAAGCGTGTTAAATAATATCATAAGGTAAGAACAGAATAACCACCTCATAATCTCCGTTAGGCCTGATGTACCCCAGATAAACATAAAATCCAGATAGAAATAGTGTGATTTCTCTCCACATACAATCCCTAGTTCAGCAGGCTATAATTTTACCTCAGGTCCTTCCTGGAAGAATTCATTAAAGCTTTATCACTTTTTTGTGTACTTTTAGTTTCTAAGCTTTTTCTAAAAGGCATGAACAACTCTAAAAGATTTTTTTTGTGGTCTACTTGATATATTTTCCTTTTGAAATGACACTTTTTCATCAGTGTTTGGTGTATCTAATGAGATCAGATCCGCCAATGAATGCAGGTCCTCACTGATCAGATATGATCAGAATCTATTTCAAAACTACACAAAACAGGAAGTTATACATTATTTCATTTTTTTCTTTGAATTGCAATTTCTGCTCATTTTCCTCCCTGCATTTTATGCCATTTTTATGGTGGGCAGTTTTTGATCTTTACCTTTAATAACCCAAGTGTGCATCTAAATACACTTTTAAGCCTTCTTGTTTTCTGTGATCACAGTCATTACATGCTAAAGCCTCTTCTGATGCATCATCCTCATGATAATTTTTGTGTGCTAGTTCTCGCAGGAAGGCACTGATTTATGAGTCAGAATCTCACCATGTAGTCCTGGCTGGTCTTGAACCTGTCGGAGTCTCTTACCCCAGCCTTCTGAGTGCTGGGATTAGAGTTACATACCACCACTACTAGAAAAGAAAGGTAGACTTTTAAAAAAAAATTTCAAATTTTTTTGTTTTAAAGAGAAAGAAAAAACAAAAACAACAAGAACAAAGCTAAGATGATTTCACTACTGATTTCTACCAGTTGTTTGAAAGTAATACTTCATGTTTAAGAGTTTTACTTTGACCAATGTTATATGCTAACACCTGTAATCGGAGCAAGGGTATTGAATACAGTACTGTGCAATATAAGAACCATGATTGAATGTGTTTCTTCCTATTTTTAAAGTATATATCATCTCTAATATCTTTTATTTTATGCTCTCTTTAAAATAAATTAAAAACATAATTTTTTTGATAAAAACACAAAAATAAGATTTTATTGGAAATCACTTCTAGTGAAAGAGAAAAGGCTTTTTTTCCCCCAATTATATAATATACTCACATATGATATTTATTGATAAAAACAAGTTACAAGATTGCTTCTGTTCTTTATTCACAGAATAGTTTTGGTTATTAAAAAGATCAGTTAGCCAAAAAAATAGTGAAAGTGACAACTCAATTATGACCTTGTTCATTTTTTTAAAGGGAAAAAATTGGAAACAATTTATCTTACAAAAGAGTCATTATTATCTCATTAAAGTCATTGATTTTCTCAGGTTTTTGGAAAGTATTTTATTTTGGAAAGTATTTTATGAAGGCATTATTAATAGCTTTTAAAAACAGAGCAGAATAAAAACAAACTAGCAGATAAACTTTTTATTCTCTCATTTGGATAAGAAAATTAAAATGTAATATTGCATTACTTTAGAATGCATAATGTTAGATGTATTACATTATGTTTATTTTCTGCCCTGTATATGTGTGTGGGGAGGGTGTAGGGCAGGTTGTGTGTGTGTGTGGGGTATATATGTTTATATCTCATTAAAATCTGATAGTTTGATTTAGCTTATTTTACTTATGGAACTTATATCTATCATGAAACATAGCTAGTAAAATAAATTTTCATTATCAAAATAAACAAATGGAAAAGGATTGTCCTTTGTCACAAGACACTGGGCTTTTTTTTTTTTTTTTTTTGTTATTGTTGTTGTTATTGGGAATTGAGCTCAGCGCCTTGCACTTGCCATCCAGGGTTGTGCTTCTGAGCTATGTCCCCAGCTGCAGAGCCTGGCTTTTCTTCTCAGATGGGTTAGTACACATTTCTGTGACAGCCATCTCAATTCTGATTTTTGAATCTAGGAGACATAGGCAGACAGATGGGGCATAGAGTGGCAGTAAGCTTGTTTTAATGAGGAATTAAGGTCTTCTGCATTTACTATTTTATACTCATGTTTTTTGTTTTTGTTTTCAGTTCTGGGGACTGAACTCAGGACCCTGGCCTTGCCAGGCGAACACCTATTCTACTGAGCCATCTCCCTGGTCCTATACTCATATTTTTTCATTGTGTTGCTTTCATTAGCTGAGAGTAGATGGGAAAATGAAAATGGTGAGGCCATTAAGTTAAGGCTGCTCACTCTGTAGACCTTCTGTACTATTCCTAAACTTGCCATGAGATACTATTCTATTTTTATTCCATTTGTGAAAATTAAGAAACTGGTAACAAACATTTGGATATAGACAATTATTTGGAGTGTTTTTTTCTACCATATGTAAAGAAAATGTGACATCCATCATTTGGACAGTTTCTTAGCTAGAAGTTCCACTCTTCAAGATATGCCCTGCAGGGTCCATACTAACAAGCATGCAAGTGATTCTTCATAGCCACATTATTTTTAATAGCAAAAAAAATAGGGGAGGGGGTGGTAGAGATGGGAGGAGTATTTTAATAGGAAAATGGATTAAATTGTATATAGCCCAGTAAAATGACTTGTAGTTATAAATGATAAGAGATGAATATAAAAATAACACTGAGTATATTCTACTAGGTGATATAACATTGAGATAAATGAAAGAAAGAGTCTCAAATATGCATATGTGTATAGGGATATTTTCTATTTAACAAAGATCTTATTACAAAAAATAAGATTATGATAGACAAGTCACTCAACATTACTCACATAATTGATTAACAAAATGAAACACATGTTGTATCTCTCCTGTTTACTACTTACAGACTTTCATACATCTAATTACTGGAAGCAAAACATTTGAAAGAAGCAGACTATCTTCAGAACCTTGGAATGGAAAAGCTTTTTTTTTAAATCATAGCACAAAGCCTTGTTTTATTTAAATATTTAATTAGATATATTCTTCTTTGAGCAGTTTCCCTGATTATCCTGTCTATATTACCATGATTTTTTTCCTTCACCATACTCTTACTTTTCTAATCATACTTCTGCATCTAATATTTATTTACTCATTTTTCACGTCTCCTGAACTGAAATATTCCCACTCAGGGATCCTTAGCTGTACGTACTCCAGTTTTCCTAGTTTTAAAAAAAATCTGGAAGGACTTGGAAAGTGTCTCATGATTATTGTTAAATAAACAGTTTAATTTATTTGACTGCACTGAAAAAAATCCATGAATCCAAGTAGACTATAAACTTAGTGGAAGCACTCAGCAAATACTGTCTGGAACTTTAAAAATTAATTAAAAGGTTTTCAAATAGAAGAAAATGTCTAAAGGATATAAATTGGTAATTTATAGAAAACCTACAGATCCAGTAAATATAGGAAAGACATTCAGCCTTGCTGTTTGGGCTCGTGACTAGATGTCCTGCCAAAGCTGTCTGGGTTCATACAGAGTTGGTGACTTTTGGAGGTGGTTCTATGTATGGTGTGTACTTCTGTGATTAAGGGTGTAATGCTGGGATTAAAGGTGTCTCGCCCAAGTGGGAGTGCTGGGCAACCTGGATGGAACATAAAGGGCACAAAAAAAGCTGTTGCTGCTGCTGCTGCTGCTTGCCTTCTGCTGCCTCCTGCCTGCTCTGCAATGCCCTCTGCCATGCCGTCCTGCCCCGGAGCCAGTGATCATAGACTGAAACTTCCACCAACTGGGAGCCAACATAAGTTTTTCCACTTTAAATTTGGGTGTTGAGTATTTTGTCCTAACAACCTTTATGTGTAGCACTAACAATAAGGTTTTAGTTTAAGTTAAAATTGCAATTAAATCTATTTCACTCTTTCCCACTTGGCAAACATGGAACGTTTTGGTGGAAATTAAATTAGTACAATTACTTTGGAGACCAAATTATCCTAATCTCAAGATTGATGCTGAGCCAGTTGTTTGTTGCTCTGACATAAATCTTATTGAAACTTTAGCATACTTGTGAAGAAAAGTCCAAAAATAGTGTTCTGTGGGGCCTAGACACCAATAATGCCTACAACTGGAAAAAAATGAAAGCCCAGAGTCCTGAAAAATCTGAAACATTGGTAGATTTGTGTTTTAAAATGGTAGAGTAGTTAAAATGAATTAACTGTTGCAAAAGGAAGTATTAGGACAAATCACAAAGACATGACCTTGATCAAAACAAAACAAAACAAAACACTCAAACAAACAAACAAACAAACAAAAAACCAAAGCAAAACAACCCTCCTAAGAAAAGTGAGTTGCCGAAAAGAGTATAAGCATGTTTAAATTTTAGGAAAATGATCTGAAACTTTGCACATTGTTTATAGAACAAATATGTGTTGGCATCATGTAAACATCATGCCTACTGTTCTTCACAGAGATGGAGAAGACAATCCTAAAATTCATTTAGAACCAGAAGAGAGCCAGAATATCAAAAGAATGCCCAGGTAAAGAGGGTAAAGCATGAGGTATTGCTGTTGCAGACTGAAAGTTATATTATAAAGTTACAGTGATTAAAAACAGCATGGAATGGAAAAGATTCCAAAACAGATCTTAAGATTAAAGGAACAAAATGGAAGATGGCCTAAAACAGATCTGAAGATTAAAGGAACAAAATGGAAGATGCAGAAACAACTGTAGGCACATTCAGTTTTTTGTTCTTTGACAAAGGGGCCAAAAAGAAACACACTGGAGAAAAGATAGCCTCTTTAATAAATGATGTTAGGAAAATTGGCTATTCTCATGCAAAAGATTGACTCTAGACCTATACCTCTCACTGCGTAATCAAAATGGAACAAAGAACTAAATCTTAAACATTGAACCTGCTAAAAGATAAAATAGGTGAAACTCATGAAGACACAGTTATAAGCAAGGACTCTGAGCAGAATCCCAATTGCATGGGAAATAGTATGAAAACCCAACAGATGACATTATATCAAGTTAAAAAGTTTCTGTACAGAAAAGGAAACAATCAATAGACTGAAGAGACAACTTACACAATGAGAACAAATTTTTGCTCATTCTTCCTTAAAGGAGTCATATCTAGGATATAGAAATCATTAAAAAATATTAGCTTCCCCTAGATAAGAGATCCAATGGAAAATTAGTGAATGAAAAGACAAAAGGCAAAGTATAAATGGGCCTTAAATACATGAAGATGCTCAATGTTTCTGGCCATGCAAATTAAAACAACACTAAGATTAGGGTAATCCAGTAATAGCAAATGCTGGAGAGGGTACTGGGGTAGAAAGGAATGTTTCTACATTGGTAGCAATGTAAAACAATGCAGCCACAATGGAAATCAGTATGGAGATTCCTCGAATAACTAGAGCCAGAAATTCCACTTGGCTGAGCTATTCCTCTTTTAAGTATTTTCCTGAGATCTAGTCATCATAGTACACTAATGCAGCCAGACTCATGCTTGTAGCAGCTTAACTCACACTATCTAACTCTTGGAAGCAGCCCGTATGTCCATCAACAGATGAATGGATGAAAGAAATATGTTATGTAGAATGGTACACTATGTTACAACAAAGAAAGATAAACGAGTCATTTGTTGGAAAATGAATGATATTTAAGACTGGAATTTAAATGAAATCAGACATGCAAGCTAAAATATCACTTTTTTCTACTTTGTTCTCACTCTTCTATGAGAAGCTTAATTGTAAAGAGCAAATTAAAAGATAAGAGATAGGGAGGAGGATTTCTCTCACATGGGAAGGGGATCAGGAGATAGAGGGAGGCCTAGGAGAATGGATGACTGAGGGATTGGCCTGTTTTGCCTGGTCTTTCACTTTTGGCATGTAACCGTGGGACACAATATTTTTCCTCTTCAAATGTTTGTTCCCTGAATGTTTCTAGTTATGTTTATGAACTCCTTATAAAAAACTAAAAAAAAAAGACAACTTTTGCCACAAATGGGTTAAGATGTTTTATGTAGACATACAACTCCACACAAGAAATGTACACAGAGACTGGCCTGAGACATCACGGCCTCCACCCTCCTCGATCCCACCCACACTGCCCAGCCCTAGAGACCTGCCTGAGACAGCAGCTGACTCCAGTGGCCTCCTGGATCCTGCCCCAAACTCTCCCAGTGAGTGGGAATTTGCATGACTCACCAGGCTTCCCAGATCAGTGAGTGTGTGGTGAGTCTGAAGGAGAACCTTTGGGTTCTTCCCACGCGCGCTACCTGGATCCCCACCCCGAAGCCCTCCAAGCCAGTGACCAGCCTGAAACCTCAGGACCCACTCACCAGCACCTCCCCGGATCCACTGCCCTAAAGCCTGCTGAGCGAGTGGGAATTTCCCCGACTCCCTGGGCATCAAAGTTTAGTGAGTATAGAACTCCAGACCTGCCAAGACGGAGGGACATTTCCCAGGGATTCCCTGTCCCCTGCCCCCCGACTCCCCTTGGCCCGAGACCCAGCACAGCTTGGCTGGTGAGAACTCCAGGCCCGCTGCGCCAGAGATACATTTCCCAGTGATTGCTGGCCCCACCCTATGGCCCCAGACCCAGTACAGGTTGGAGTAAAAACTCCAAGCCTGCCACGCTGGAGGGACATTTCTCAGGGACCCCAAGTCCCACCCCACAGCCTGAAACCCAGCACAGCCCAGCCTGTGAGTGAGGGCTCCAGGCCCACTGCACCGGAGGGACCTTTCCCAGCCTTCTTGGGTTCTGGCCTGTAGACCCAGAACCAGCACAGGCTGGCTGACCCAGTACAGCCTACCCGATGAATAAAATCATCCACAATCCCTCTGGGGGGCCCAGCAGACCCACCAAAGCCCAGGCCCGCCCACCTAGAGAGTGACCTGCCTGACACAGGAGGGCTGACTCCAGCAATTTTCTGGATCCTTGCCCCAACACCAGCCAAGACAGTGGGAATTTTCATTACTTGCTCTGCATCCCAGTTCGGTTCATGCTCACCTGACCAGAGAACCAACAGAGGGGAACCACAGAGCTGCAGCAAAAAGGAAGCTAGATCCAGGCCAGGCATAACTGGATAATCTCAAACGTAATAGACTGGCACCCAAATCTCATTATGTGCAAAGGTTATAACTGCACCAAAGCTCTACACCAAAGGTCAAAGGTCAGTGCTATAAAAAATGACAAGGAAAGGAGAAAAATGCAATCTCAGGCATTGAGTCCACCAATAAGTGCAGAGAACATAAGCTCAGCTGAAATGAATGAATTAACAGAGACAGAAGCAAAGGAACAACAGCAGAAAGGTATAGAGGAACTCAGACGAGAAGCAATTCCCCAAATTAAAAAAGAAATATCTGAATACATAGTAACTGAAATAAAGAATCAATTCCAGACACATTGGGTGGAAAAACAATGCTCACCCAGAACAAGTGCAGAGAGCACTATTCCAGCTGAAACATATGAATTAACAGCTTCTGAGCAAAGACACAACAGCAGAAAGGTCTTGAGGAACTCAAAGCAGAAATAATTTCTGAAATCAAAAAAGAATTATTTGAAAAAAAAGAATTCTTTGAAATTATAGCATCTGTAATACAGAAACAAGTCCGGAAATATACAGAGGAAACCCAACTTGGAAGAAACACTGCAGAAAAGGAATTAATAACTACCTCTATAAAAGACATGGATAAAAAAATTGAGGAGATCAGAAATATGATGGATTCCTTGACTGACCAATACAGAAAAGAAACAGAACACATGAAACACAGTCAAAGAGATAGAGAAGAACAAAAATATCAATCACAAGTCTCGAAAACCATTTGAGTGAAAGTGAAGACAGAGTTTTAGATCTTGAAGATGCCGGAACAGCTAGTGAAAAGATGAGAAAGGATCTCTTAAAAACAATGAGAATGCAGGAAACAATAATTCATCACCTGCAAGATGACACCAGAATGAAAAATGTGAGAATAATTGGTATCAACAAGAATGAAGGAGTCAATACAAAAGACATAAAAAGAATTTGGGGAGAAGTAATCGCAGAAAACATCCAAAATATGAGGAAACAATACAACATTCAGGTCACCAAAGCATACAGAACACCAAATAATCTCAACCCAAGTAGAAACACACTGAGACATATAATAGTTAAGATCCCAGAAATCCAACACAAAAATAATATACTGAAAGCTGCTAGAGAGAAGAAGCAGATCACATTCAAAGGAAAACCCATCAGAATTACAGCTGACTTCTCTACACAAACAATGAAGGCAAGGAGAGCATGAAGCAGAGTTCTTCAAGTCCTACATGAAAACAAATTCCAGCCCAGACTATTATACCCTGCAAAGTTTCAAGTTTGACGGAGAAGTGAAATACTTCCACGACAAAGAACAACTAAAGAATTTCATGATGACAAAGCCATCCCTTTACAGGCTACTGAAAGATGCTCTAGAGAGAGACCACAATGACCAGAACTCCATGAATGAGAATGGAAGGAATCCACTAAACAGGACAGACAATTAAACACAGGACACAAAGGAGTAAACAACACCAGGTAAATATCATGACAAACATAAGACAGCACATTTCAATTATAACCATCAATGTAAACAGACACAATTCTCCAAATAAGAGAAATAGACTGGCACGGTGGATTAGGAAACACAATCCAACAATATGTTGTATACAAGAAACACACTTAACTCAAAAGGACATTCATAGGCTCAAAGTCAAAGGATGGAAAACAAGACTACATGCCCCAGCACCTCAGAAAAAAGCAGGAGTAGGAAGTCTGTTCTCAGACAGTCTCAACTTAAAACCAAGAAGGATCAAATGACACAAAGAAGGCCACTATATGTTGGCCTTCAATTCAAGAGCAACAGGTAACACTCATAAATATCTATGCACCAAACACAGGAACACCCAACCATGTAAGACAAATCTTAATGGACATGAAAAACCTATCATGCGAGACCACAATCTTAACAGGATACCTTAACATCCCCTTGTCTCAAAAAGATAGATAAACCAGACAAAAAATTAGGAAGGAAGTAGAAGAACTGAACCAGAGCTTGGAACAAATGTATCTGGTGGACATATACAGAGTGTTCCACCCAGACACAGCTGAATGCACATTTTTTTCAGCTGCTCATGGGACATTTTCCAAAATAGAGCACATACTAGTCCAGAGGTCATGTGTAAGTATATGCAAGAAAAAAGAAATTATCCCATGCATATTATCTGATCACAGTGCAATAAAACTGGAAATAAATGACAAAAGAAACAAACAAACAAAAAAAAACCCCGCTAAATTCATGGAAACTAAACAACACTCTACTCAGCAATCAATGGGTCACAGAAGAAATTAAACAAGAAATTCAAGAATATCTACAATTCAATCATAATTCAAGAGCAACTTACTGGAATTTATGGGATGAGATGAAAGCAGTTCTTAGAGGGAAAATCATAGCTATGAACTCACAGATTAGGAAAATAGAACGGGAACAAATTAGCACCCTAATGTTGCACTGCTGACATCTAGAAAAAGAAGAGCAAATGAAACCCATAGCACAAAGACGGGAAGAAATCAGAAAGATTAGAGCAGAAATTAATTCAATTGAGATGAAAAAAATAGTTCAAAGAATCCACAAATCAAAAAGTTGGTTCTTTGAAAAACTAAAGTTGATAAGCCTCTAGCCAACCTCATCAAAAAGAGGCAAGAGAAAATTCAACAAGGAATGAAAAGGATGAAATCACCACAGACCCAGTGGAAATTCAGAAGATTATCAATAGTTACTTCGAGAATCTTTACGCTCACAGAATAGAAGACACAGAAGAAATGGACAGATTCCTTGAAAGGTACAAATTACCAAAACTGAACCAAGAACATATAACAACTCGCAATAAGCCAATAACAGACAATGAAATACAAAATATAATAAAAAGCCTACCAACAAATAAAAGTCCAGGTCCTGATGGATTCACAGCTGAATTCTACAAGAAATTTATAGAAGATGTAATCCCCACACTCCACAAACTCTTCAATGAAATTGAAAAGGAAGTAGTCCTCCAAAAATCATTTCTGCAAGCAAGTATTGTACTGATTCCAAAACCAGGGAAAGACACAACCAAAAAGAAGAACTACAGGTCCATTTCCCTCATGAACATAGAAGCAAAAATACTCAACAAAGTCCTGGAAAATAGAATACAGCAAATCATCAAGAAGATCATGCACCATGACCAGATAGGATTCATCCCAGGGATGCAAAGATGGTTCAATATTCACAAATCTATAAATGTAATACACTATATTAATAGGCTGATCATCTCAATTGATGCAGAGAAAGCTTTTGACAAAGTTCAACACTCATTCATGTTCATGGTCCTACAGAAAATTGGAATAGATGGACTCTACATTAACTTGGTAAAAGCCATCTATGACAACCCTAAAGCTAATCTAATCCTAAATGGGGAAAACCTGAAAACTTTTACTCTTGAAATAGGTACGAGACAAGGATATCCTCTGTCACCCTTCTTATTCAATATAGTCTTAGAATCCTTAGCAACAGCCATTAGAAAAGAGGGAGAAATAAAGGGAATAATAATAGGTAAAAAAAGAAGTTAAATTATCACTATTTGCAGACGACATGATACTTTACTTGGAAGGCCCCAAAACTTTCCCAAGAAACTACTAGAACTGATAGGGAAATTCAGTAGCATAGCAGGATACAAAATCAGTACTCAAAAGTCAATAGCATTCCTCTACACAGATAACAAGCACACTGAAAGGGAAACAATAGAAACAATACCTTTTATAATAGTACCGTGAAAAATGAAATACCTTGGGATTCACTTAACCAAGGAAGTCAAAGATCTTTTCATGGAAAATTACAGCACCCTAAGAATAGAGATCATAGAAGATTTCAGAAAATCGAAAGATATTCCATGCTCCTGGATAGGAAGAACCAACATCATGAAGAAGGCCATACTCCTAAAAGTGCTGTATAGATTTAATGTAATCCCTATCATACTGCCACCAACATACCTCCCAGACCTAGAGAAATCATTCCTAAAATTTATTTGGAGCCACAAATGACCTAGAATAGCAAAGGCAATCTTGGCCAATAAAGACAAGGCAGGAGACATCACAATCCCTGACTTGAAATTATACTACAAAGCCACTGTGATAAAATCAACATGGCATTGGCAAAGAAATAGACCTGAGGATCAATGGAATAGATTAGAAGGTGCAGAAGGATCTATGAACACACTCAGCCATGTGATCTTTGACAAACTGGCCAATCATGCTTACTGGAAGAAAGATAGCTTCTTTAACAAATGGTGCTGGAAAACTTGGCTTTCTACATGCCAAAAACTAAAAATTGACCTAGATCTATCACCATGCACTAAGTTAAAGTCAAAATGGATTAAAGATCTAAACATTAAAACAGAAACACTCAATCTCCTGGAAGAGAAAGTAGGAGGAACTCTTGAAGACTTAGGGGTAGGCAAAGATTTCATGAAGAAACATATATTGTCATGGGAAGCACTTGAAAGAATCAACAACTCTTCTTGAGGAGCTTCTGCATGTCAAAAGACATCCCACACATTTGAAAAAATCCTAACAAATAAGCAATCTGACAAAGGCCTGCTGTCTACAATATGTAAAGAACTAAGATATAACAGGGCCCTCATATTTAAAGATCCAATTCAGAAATGCACATGTGAGATGAATATACACTTCTCAGAGGATGAAATTAAAGAAGCAAATAAATATATGAAAAAATTCTCCAGATCGCTAGCCATCCATGAAATGCAAGTAAAGACAACACTGAGATACCATCTCACTCCAGAAAGAATGGCTATCATAAGGAAATCAACCAACAACAAATGTTGGAGAGGTTGTGGGAAAAGGGAACACTTCTCAACTGCTGGTAGGAATGTAGACTGGTACAACCATTGTGGAGGTCAGTATGGAGACTCCTCAAAAGAGTAGGACTGGAAATCCCATTCAAGCCGGCTATGCCCCTACTGCGAATTTTCCCAGAGTAACTGAAAACATTGTATCATAGTGATATATGTGTGCCTATGTTTATAGCAGCACAGTTTGTGATAGCAAAATCTTGGAAACAACCAAGATGTCCATCACATGAGGAATGGTTGAAAAAGATATGGTATTTCTATATAATGGAGTGTTACTCAGCTATTAAGAATGATAAGCTTGAAGCATTTATATTGAAGTGGATGCCACTTGAACATATAAGTGAAATAAACCAGACACACATGCGTGAATATTGTATAGTCTCCCTGGTATAAGAAGTGAAAAACAGAAATAGAAATGGAAACATACAACAACAACTAAAAACAAGTGAGTCAGATAAGGCAAAGTGAATGGCATATGCTGCAGGATACTAATCCAGATTTTCTTCTGGATGGTTAGCAACCTAAGTTCACAGATCAAAATTGGAGAAATAGAAGAGCCACAAGGCCAGCCAACATTTTGGCTCTAGTCTTTCAAGGTCAGCAAAGACTCAGGACATAGGAGAACCTTTACTGCAATATCATGAAACTCAGTTGAGCTCCATATTTTCTGAACAAGGAGATTATGGAGCCACAGAGGAAAGAGATCAAAGGTCTGTAGTGTGCCTGGGGAGAGTCTCATGGTGAGAAAACTTTCTCTTAGGCTCTCACAGAGAGCAAACTTTTCAAGCATTGGCCATGACTCATCCATATAGATGACACAGAGAGAAGATGTACAGAATAAGGTACAGGACTACAAAATAAACCCTGAGGGGACTTCACTGACCTCATAAGAAACAAAAAGTACATGTGTTGGTCTTGATCTATCTCGGTCTTAACCATCCAGCAGAAAAGTACAAAAATGAGGTATACACTGTGGGGCCATAATAATAAGGTTAGCTCTAAATGGTTATGGTCGACAACTTCTTCAGATAACTCACTATTGTTGTGGAATGCTGAACTGTGTTGGGTTGTGTCACCGAGTTCAGGCACCTAAATTAGTTGAATGGCAATGGAGTGCCCATCTCTGACAGGCGTAGACAAAGGAAGGGGTATAGAAAGGAAGAATCATGATGTGTGTGTATGGACAGTGCAGTTGGGATAGATAATGCTGTGCTTCTACATAATTCTATGAAAGGTAAGATTTGCACTAATGGTGGTTGGACAGGATATTATGTCGGCTTCTAGTACTATGGCAAAGCACCAGGAAAATAACAAGGTAGAAGTATTAATTATTGAATCTTTGATGTAATTCAGGTATAAAAAATAAGATACATAAATAGCTACACTCTCTTAATTTACTGATAAGAGACATAATACTGTAATAATTTCTGCAAGTATAATATTATGTATGCACCTTCTATGATCCTAAAACATTATGAAAACAGTTTGCAATGTATTAATTTATCAAATCCATCTTGTCAAGGTATCTTAAAACTGTCTTACTGATATTTGCACTTTAATAAAATAAAAATAATATTAAAAAATAAGTAAATAATTGAAATAAATAAATTATAATAAAAAAGAAATGTACACAGCATGTACTGGAAACACAATATTAAAATAAATAAGGAGGCGTTGGGGAGATGGCACAGTGGAATAAGCATTTCCCTGGCAAGTGCAAGGGCCTAAGTTCAATCCCCAGTTCTGCCAAAAAATAAAAAATTAAAATAAATAAGAATAAGAATAAAAATAAATAAATAAAATGAATAAGGAAATCAGAAGCAGTAAATGGCATAAGCAGTAAATGAATAAGGAAATAAAAAAGCATTTCAAAAATCAGAAGAAGAAACAAACAATAACAAATAGAACATGTTATCTGTTCTTAAGTTCATTGATTTCCCAACATGTTTTGTAAAGTTAAGCCTTTTGGCCTTTGGTTTGGTGTACTGTATGAGTAGAGAATAAACATGCTCCTGGAAAGGAATCCACTTGAGGAGCGGGTGGTATCTGTAGGTCACTTCTGTGTGTTAGTGTGGTTTGTTTATCTATCGTCTTATAATTTTAAATGGGCTCTTTGAAATGAGTGGTTAGGTGGGAGCTCACGGTGCCCCCATAAGCACACTGCTGGGCTCAGTGTAACTCACCGGTAGAACACTTGCTTAGCATGCATGTGGCCCTGGGTTCAATCCCCACCACCACAAAAGCAACAGCATTATTATTATATGTATTTGCTAAATTTCAGTGGCCTCAAATTTTAAAATGTGCTTTTATGTAATTCAAATTTTTTTTTCCTTTGAAATTAGTTTCAGAATTAAACCCAGTGGGCCTTACAGCCAGAGTATAGACTGATGGTGGGAATTTAATTATTCCTTTTTAGCTCAGATTCAAATAAACTGATGTTTCCCGTATTTATTTTCACCTTGAGCTCTTGATTGTAACGTCATCTTAAAATGATCTTCCTCAACTTTCATAAAACTGCACCTTACACTGTACTTCTTCCTGCCTCCCTTTAGTATTTTATTCTGCCTTATAGCATCTAAATCTTCCTACACACTACTTTTACATGTTTATTATGTTTTCTCCAAGATTCACCATAAGGACATATTTTCTGTGAAGATGCACTTGTTCGTGTCCTTGTTACTCTGTAATTTTTCATCAGTTCTTTTTTTTTTTAATTTAAAGATTTTTATTAGCTTAGCTCAGCAACCATCAGCATAGACCCCTGTTTCAGAGTCTAAGTGAACAGTCCTGACCAGAAGATATGGCATGTATATAAAGGGGGGAGAGAGTCTTGGAACCAATTTTATTGATGGGAAGCTTTGCTTTTCTATCACCAGATGCTTTTAACTGACTAAGGCTATCTCTAATGACTCCAGCCCTACAATGAGGGCTGAAGGGTCCAAGGCTGCTGATCCTGCTAGCCCTATCCCTAGTAGGATAGGGACTAGTATAGCGGGAGCTCTCTTATCTCTGTTTAGAGTAGGGAGGTGGACATGTCCATGTCCACCTTCCCCTAAATACCAGTACACTTGTTGCAGAGCATGGGTTAATACATACAGCTCATGAGAAGATCCACTAAATACATTTAGGCACACACAGAGAGTAAGGCCATTTGTAAGGTAAACCAAGTTCCCAGTAGGGGTACAAAGTGTTGGTTCAAGGGATGTGACATATTATGAACATATACAGTCAAATTACAAGTTTTAGGATACAGTGAGGAACTCAAAGGGAAACCCTGGGAGAAGATACATAACTTTAAATAGGAGCTGAGAACATTTTCCTGCAGAATGTCTATTGGTAAATTTGACTGCAGGCTGCACATGTTCTAGAAATTCACCTAAAGTGTGTGGCTGTTGCTCTTTGGTCGTTCCCATTTCAGTGGGCTATTGTGGACTGACCTGTCTGTATTTACCTGCGCTGGCATATCAGAGAGGGATACATGCTATTCTAAATGACCTAGGGATGGGAATGCCCACATGGGGCTTACTTTCCCTTTGGTCACTGCTTATCTTTCTGGGGAATTTCTTTGGGGAGTCCTGGAAATTTCACAGCACTCCAATAGCACGGAGATTTCAGAGTTTTGGTAGAGGAAGGAAGGATTGCTCAGCCCTATATTCTAGACTTGGTTTTCTCCCCAACAACCTCATCTGTGCACCTGAGCTGTACTGCACAAGGACCTTGGGGTATGAAGTGATAAGACCTGCCCATATTCCTGGCCATAAGCTGAAAATGAGGGCAGAAACTCACCTTGGCTCTACAAGGACCTATCTGGTCCCTACCAAGGGAGAGATGTAGAGGAACCGCTTGATTTCCTGACTCTCCCTACCTATAGATCCTGCTACTTCTAGCATGTTTCAGACAGGCTGGCTGTCCTTACTTTCTATCCCAAGGCACAAAGACTTTGCTTTTGGCAACTCAGAAGCAAAATTTTTACTGTCACCAGGCACTCTTCCTAAAGACTGTTGTCTCTGCATTGGATTTAAAAAGCTATTTTACAACCCCAACACAGTTAGCTTTTGTAGAGTCTTGCAATTCCCCTTGTGCAGAGCCAGGGAGTGCTTTGTGGTTTTGCTTCAGGCATGTGAAGTGTGGAGCAGAGCTATAAAGTCAAAAGGAACAGAGGTAGGAGCACAGGGCAGATTGTTATATTAGGTGTTTATCATAAAACAAACAAAAAGAAGCAAAATAGAAGAAACTTATCTCATGTTCCCCATTTTAATTTGTTTCAGAATTAATTTTCTGTATTTTTTTTCTGGAGAATGGTTTTGAATATTTTCTATACTCTTCCTGTGAAAAATCTGAGCTCAGTATTCCTTTCTTGTAGATGTGCTTCCAGCAAAACTTGTTTTCAATAGCTCTGGTATGCAGTCATCTAAGGATTTTCCCATTTGTTCCAAGACACTTGAAGGGTTGCTTTGGTGAAATTTACAGTTAACATCGACTGAACTTGGATGTCATCTGTTCATGTTTACTGCGCATCTTCCACAACATAATGATTTTCAAGCTTCATTTAACTTGATTCATACTAAGCACACAAGCATGGGAGGTGAGGGTAGCTGGGAAAGAAGGGAAGGCTTGCTTCCTAATGTTTTTGGTGGGCTGCCACAATTTTGTTCCATCACTTTAATTGACTCTTTGTGAAATTATACTGAGGGCTTTTTCAAAGGCTCATTTACAATACCTACTTAGGAGAAATGTGGGTCAGCTGAGAAGGAAGTACAAAACCGAGCTGTTACCTGATGTGACTATTCATCTGGACCAATTCCTTGTTTGCATCTTTGGTAATTTGCTGTAAATACAGCTGGTACTTGGCCAGGGTTTTCTGATTGTTTTCTTTTGCTGTTATTCTTTTCTCTAGAGGTATTTTAAGACTAATGTAAGGACACTGAGCCCCCGAATTTTTGGCTAATTTATTACTCTCATTGCCATTTTTATTATTTGATATCATTATGTTACTTATCAAAACAAGACTAAAAGCTACTAACTAAAAAAGAATTTCAATACTTTGGGAAGTGAATGGATTGAATGTATTCATTTCATTCCACATAAATTCCTCAGCAGCTGATGCTGCAGGACCATGCCTGACATAGAGACCTGACGTGCTAAAGCCAGAACAGTAAAATCTGTACTATTCAACAAATGGGTTGAAGGAGAGAGAGACTGAGTGACTGATTCTGGCAATATCCCCCAGGTACTTAAGAAAAGTAGAATGTCATTCATGGCTGTCTTTAATATGAGCTATTTTTTTTTGTATGAATATTCTTAATAACCATATGAATTTCTTTTATGTGGAGGACACAGAATTTTTCTTACTGAGCAATCTCTCCTTTGTTTCTTTTAGGTGACTCTAAATCAATCTGAAATTTTGTTTGAAACTGTCTAGTCTTCAAGAGCCACATCAATCACATTTTATTGTTAATTTTCAACTGCAATAAGATAATCACATCAGCAGTTGTTAGGCCTTTCTGTAAGATGAAATTGACTTGTCTCCCAAAGTACATTTATTTTCTTTTTAAAAGATCATTTTTCTTACAGAGATTTTGTTCTTCGCTCCTTTGTTAAGATACTCTACAAATGAAAAAATGGCCTTATAAATCACTGTTCATACAGTGTTGATTTGTATTAGTGAAATATTTATTACATTAGCAGTTTCATCAAATGCAGTTGGGCCAACTGATGGATTTCAAAGATATTTGCATTGAGACTCTATACATTGAGCTGCAACAGACAAGGAAATAAAAAGGCTCTAGGAAAGTGGTTGGATAACTTTAACTTAGGTTGGATTATTAGATGGTTAAATAAAGCACTTTAAGCTTAATTTTTTCATAGTTGTTCAAAATCAGCTTAGAAATGAGTATGAACATATTATTGTTTTATTTGAAACCAACAAAGGTAAATACATCTCCATGCATTTCTGCTAGGATGAAAGGCTAAAATAACTTGGAAGCAACCTCTGCCTAGGAAGATGATGATTTAGGAAACAAAGGAAAACATTATGTCAGTATTATACAGTTTCACATGTTAATAGAACTTGCTTGTATTTTTTACTTGGAAGAACTTCCATTTCTCCACCCTTCAGAGATACCTTCTTGGTTCAAAAGAAACTGCTCGAAAGCCTCTTATTAGAATTGGTTGCCAATGGGATCCTTCCTGTTCAAAGATGCCCTAAAGAAGCATTAGGGGTACTTAATAATTTATACATTAGTACCTGTCTTGATCATCTGTGTGTTCCCTGTGACATCCGGTGGTGTCAAGGCTCTGGAGAGTCAGAGATATAAGAAAGGTCTGTGTGTGTGTGCACTTGAGCTCCTGCGTGCCGGGTCGTAGTGGGTCAGTAGGAGGAATTGGAAGAGGGGTATGGGGATGCAAAAGCAGAGTTCTGTGTGAAAGCCACCTCCTGGGAACTGCATGACGCTTGGAAATTATACTATGCTGGCCTGAGTGTATTGAGAGCTCTTTCTCGTAGAAAATATCTGAACTAGAACTTGTGTAGGTGCTTGTCCTCACAATTTTCAGCTTCATTTGTCTGCATAAACATCAGAATTCTGTCACACACAGTGACTTGTAGAATAGCTAAAAATTCACAGATGGCTTCTTTTTGCAAAAAGGAAAAGAACAGTATTAATTACCCTTAATGTAGAAAATACTGATTTAAGACTGAAAAAAACTATCATATACGTTATATGATAGTATAAGTTGAATGCAGTAAGACAATACTGTAATGAGCTATAATTATGGCTAGAACAATCTAATCCACTTAAAGCACAATTTTTCTGTGATTTTTTGATTATCGATAAATTATTTATAAAATATAAGACTTAATATTGAAATAGGAGAGTTAAGGAACAGGTAGCTTTATTCAGCTTTAAAAGTTAACCAGCACTGCAATGCAGTGGTTAATTGAACATGTCTATTGAATGCCTGTGGTATACTAGGGACCACCTTAGGTTCTTGGATGCTGTAAATGAACTGAAAAATCTGATATTCTAAAGGAGCTACACATATAATGATCATTTATAGTTTTATTTTATATTTTTTTGGTCTTTTTGAAATAGGGTTTTAGTATGTAGTTCATGCTGGCCTTGAACTCGCTTTATAGTCTAGGTTGGCCTTGAGTTCGGAGCAATCCTCCTGCTTTACCCGGTGCTGGGATTACAGATGTAAACTATCACACAAGACTACAGTTTTTTTTAATTAACTAATTTATTTTTATGTATTTGGTACAGGGTCTCACTATGCAACTCAGACTCGTAGTGATCCTCCTGTTTTCAGCCTCCCCAGCGCTGGGATTACAGTTGTGTGCCGCCACGCCTGGACTCAGTCACAGGCTCAGTGCATACAGGGGTGGGGCCGGTGATGTGTGTGGAGCTTGGGATGGAACCCCAGTCCCTGCACTCACCTAACCAGGCTATCTTGTCCATTGAGCTATCTTGCCCATCCTTCAGTTTTACTGTAAGGGATATTTTTTCTGCATGTTCTGCAATTAATTTTGTAAATTAGCATTATCTTTTAGTGAATTTTCTTGTGTTGAATTTCACAAAAGGACAGTGCATATTTCTAGTAACCCAACAAAATTTGTTTCTTCAAAAATCATATTTTAAATCGCTGACTGCTGAGAACTATTTTGGGCAGCTACAAAAAATGAAACAAAACAGATCAAGGTATAGTTAAACACTGGTAATAAACCAGGTTCAAATCCGAAGCGATTGTGATCTGGGCTTGCGTGAATCTCAGGAGTGCAGTTGGGTGTTGGGTGTCTGTGGGGAGCAGGGCACACTCTTGCCCTTATGTATGTGTTGGTGAAAAATTCCATAGTTTCAATTTTGCATTTCTTGCCAAAGATGAATTGTACTAGGGCCTTCTCTCTCAGTCATAGTTGCAAGTGGTCTTTGACTTAATTTTCTTGAACTCCAGGGAAATAAATAAATAAATAAATAAATAAATAAATGGCATTACATTTTAGGTGATTTCATAGCTGAGATTTTCTTTCCTTTATAGCTTCTCTTATTTAGAGATGATGATAGGCAGGTAAGTTACAAATGCATTGGGAATTTCCCAGTAGAATAAAGAACAGTATTTGAAAGGCTACACTGATTTATGAAACAAATATTCCTTTAATATAAACCTTTAAAATTTGAAGAAAAATATGAGTGCTTTGCAGAAAGAGAAAACCAACTGTGTTTTAATAGATGAGCAGTATTTTGCTTAGACTACAAAAACCTCAATGATAAGGAGCACCCATAATGATAAGTTCTTTGCATCTTTTCAAAGGAAAAATAAGTAGTCTTATCTGGTTTATTGCATAAAAATGACAGCTCAAAAGTTGTGTAGCTTTTCTTCTTTCCAGTTATGAAATGAAGTAAAAGAAACTCAGACTTCCTAAATGGTGCTTTGTCCCCAGTCACCACTGTAGTTTGTGGAACTTTTGGACTTAGGTAGGACCATGACAAGATTGTCCTAAGATTTTTATGAAAAGATCCATCATGAAATTTTTTATCACTGCTTTGCAGTTACCAGCTGACAAGTGGATACAAACCTGCCCCGATGGACCTGAGCTTCATAAAACTCACCCCTGCCCAGGAGGCGATGGTGGACAGGCTGGCTGAAAATGCTCACAATGTGTGGGCCCGGGATCGGATCCGGCAGGGCTGGACTTACGGCATTCAGCAGGTACATGACCTAAGATTCACTTAAATGGGAAGTAGCATAATTAGCAACTGGAAAGATTAAATTATGACTATTTCAAAGCTCATATAGATACCATTGTACTTGCATATATGCACAAAAGCACCTGCTTAGCCCTATGCTCTAGACATTAGATCACCTTACTTTGGGTTCTAGCATACAAAACACAAAGCAGGTGTATGGTGAGTCATGCTACACTCTGGATTTGTAGCATGAGTTTGTGGCATTTTCCTCTCTGCAGTTATGTTGTCCTAAGGACTTTTCCAAAAACATGAAAAGAGTGAAGCAAAAATGATGACAAAAAAATAGATCTAGAATTTCTTATTCATTACCCCTGGGGCCAGATAAATATCAAAATTCATATTTTCTTTTTAGGGTGGAGGTTTTCCAAGTGTTAAGTTACTTGATCTACAGCACCTTCAGTTGGACAGCCGAGTAAATTACTGTTCTTCTAGCAGAACACAGTCACAGTAATACCCAGGAGGATAGAGATGGTATTAGTTCAGTTCAGGCTTTTTCATGGAATGAGTTTTTGTTATATTTAGGAAGACATAAGTTTCCACAGTTTTTGGGATTTCAAAATTGGGCATCAGTGGAAACTGAAAATGCTGCTGCAGCATCTCAGTGAGTTAATGGAAGGAGTAATTTCCCAGGTGGCCACTCTGTAAAGACTTCTAGGTGTTGACACATCTTTTCTAGCCCCTAAAAATAAGTTCTGTACCTCCTCCAAATCAGGCATCTTTTTCCCTGTCCTCACTTTTTGTTTGTAATCTGTTAGTCTCATTTTATAATTGGAGCCTCTTGTATAATTGATGAAGTCATTTAAATATTCTTGGTATTACTCAGCTTTAACTGTGGATGGAGTCAACCTTCCAGGCTATTGGAGAGATATAGAATGACTATCAATAACACATTGGATTTTCTCTAGAGAAAGGAAAGAGGCCTGTTGATTCACTGTCACGGAGGGATGGCTCCTCTAGTCACAAATGCTTATTGGCAAATTATATAGGAAAGTATAGCTGTGTTAGCCCAATACCTGAGACCAGGGCATTGGGAAGATGGCTAGATATCAATAAACATGCATTTTGTTATTGTTTTTAGGCTCTTCTTGTGTAGAATTCCTGTTTTAAATTAATGCCCTTATTTATTTGCTCACGTCTTTCATATCGATGGTGTTTTGGTAACTTCTGGGTCTGAGGATGACAAGGGGAATGTGGAAGGGGCAGTCTCACCTCAGAACCTTTAAACTTTAATGTGTCTGACAGCTGCTTTATTTCCCATAGCCACTGGCATTGTTTTGAGGGTTGCATACCTTTTCGCCTTTAGGATGTCAAGAACAGAAGAAACCCTCGCCTTGTTCCCTATACTCTTCTAGATGATCGAACCAAGAAATCAAACAAGGACAGCTTGCGGGAGGCAGTGCGTACTCTGCTGGGGTATGGCTACCATCTGGAGGCCCCGGATCAAGACCATGGTACTGACTTTGATTTGTTCCCTTTGGTGTATTGCAAAATCAGGTGCTGATTCATCAAAGTGAAGTGAATACAAGGAAAGGATCAGATAGGGTCTTCTAGTCTAACTGTATATTTAGGCCAAAGGCTGGTAGTGGATTTAGTTCCCTGAAAATGAGATTAGACCCATCTACCAGTGGGTCTTCAGGGGAGGTGAAGGACTCAACTTTGCAGGCAGTCTGTGATGAGCAGGGACCTCCCCACTGATATTGGCTTCCTCCCTTTCTTTGCCAGTCCCTCCAGACGAGCTGATTTTAGTGGGAGCTACTGTTTACAAAATCTCCTCTTTATATTAATTTGTATCAGCAATATTTAATTAATGTTATGGTTTTACTTAACAAGGTATCTTAGTCACTTTTCTGTTGTTGCTCAGACAAAATACCTTATACTGCAAAGAGTTAAGGTTTATTTAGCTCATAGTTTGTGGAGGTGTCAGCCCATCATTGGCTGGCTCCAAGAAGGGTGGCTCAGCAGAGGCAAACGGCCACGGCAGGAAGAACACAGCGACAGAGAGAGAGCAGGGGCAAGACTCTTTATGTCCCTTATATTTATGCAGGTTACCTGCCCTCGGGGGCTGTAGCGTTCACCCCTTAATCCTGGCTCTGGCCCTTGAATCAATCACAAACTCCGGATTCAGCTGCCTCCAGAAAAGCCCTGTGATCACACAAGGCTTTGGGGAGACATCTAGACATAAAGTATAACAGGAAAACACACTAGAATAGATGACAAATGTTTCTTGGATTAATGGTTGGTTTTTCCTCTGGTAGGACTGGAAATAAAACCCAAGCACTCACACATGGGAGGAAGTGCTCTACCACTGTGCCATGCCCAAGCCTATAAATTAATGGATTTTTAAGGGTGGTGTAAGAACATATTTCTTTTAAATAATATTTTTAAGAATGTGATTTTAAGGGACCAGGGAGATGGTTCAGTGGAAGAACTGCTGCCCTGGCAAGCACAAGGGCCTGAGTTCAATCCTCAGTTCTGAAAAAAAAAAAAAAAAAAGAATTTAACATAGTTGACTCTTCTGCCCTTTCTCATGCATTTTTATTTGATTTTTCATAGCCATATTTTAGTATAGGCAAAAATGAAACAATGATTTTGTGTTGTATTGTGGAATCTACATTTTTTTTAAGGAATTAAAAAAAATTATCTCAGATATCCTCTAACTAATATTTTCAGTGTGGCTTCTATGCATAAAAATCAATTGAGTTCTAAAATAACAATAACAAAATAAAATAATATTTATACAGTCTTGAATAAATACCTTTCACGTGCATTGCTGGTCACTGCCCAAGAAACTCTAGAAGAACAGTATTTGTATTACACTCATTTTATAGGGAACAAAACTAAGATCCAGGGACTTCTGTGTCTTTGCAATGGCTCAGCATTAGTTGCAAGGTTTTGACCCTGGGTTCTTGCAGATTTTAGGTTTTGAGTTGATTAAGTTTGTCCTTAGAGAGACCTTAGTAGTTACTGGATCCTTAAATTTGCTGCAAGTAAAATTAAGTATCCATTTGAGAAGAGTAATATTCATAACCATAGGATAACTTTCTGGTTTCCTTGCAGCTAGCTTTATAGATGTGCAGTACCCCTTTGGCACTAGGTACTAGGGTCTGAACATAGATCTGCACTGAAACACTTCCCAGCCCTTTGAAACTTTTTGTTTAGAGAAGAGACTTTCTAAGTTTCCCAGGCTGCATTTGAAATTACTATCCTCCCTGCCTTAGCCTCTCAGAGTGCTAGGATTGCAGGTAGGTACCACTGTAGCTGCCTAGTGGTACACTTTTATGAACAGGTGCTGTTAGGTACACACAAGATGCTAAAGAAGATCCCTGTCTGAAAGATTTATAGACTGCATCACCACTGTCCAGGAAATAAACAGTAAAAGGCTTTTAGGCCATAAAATACAATTTTAAAAAAGAATATTACAACTGCCTCCTGCAGAATATATATGCACAGCTGACTGAGTCTGTGCTTGATTATATTTTATATCAGAGTATGATTTAGGTTATGGTAGAGTACACAGATCTTAGATGTTGATTTTGGTGAGCTTTGACAGTTTCATGCACAAAAGTAATTTCAATGAGACCTGTACATCCAACATATTTTTACTCTAGAATGTTTCCTGGTAGCCTCAACAATGCAGCTATTTTTCAAATTCTATCAAAAATTAGCTTTTATCTCTTTTTGTGGCTTGAATAAATGTAATCATTTCACTATGAATTTTTGCATGTGGCTTCTTATGTTGAATTTTTAGGACCATTCATGTTTCTGTGAGTGTGACAAGGTCTACTGCTTGGTGGTACTGCTTTATAATGACACCCCACACTTTGTTATCCATTTGTTCTTGTGGAAGATTTGGGTGGTTTCTAGATTTTTGGTGTCATGAACTATCTGTTATGAACACTTATATTCAGTTCCTCTCTGTAGATTGGCTCTTTCATTTCTCTTAGAGTACATTCTTTGGAGTATAATTGCTGAATGATATTTATGTGTTTGTATTTAAATCCTTTTTTATTTTTTTTTATTTTTTTAGCAGAACCAGGGATTGAACTCAGACCCTTGCGCTTGCCAAGGAAGCGCTTATTCCACTGAGCCATCTCCCTGGCCCCTAAATCCTTTCAATTCTAAGAAATATTTGCTGATATAAGAAAACAATGATTTTTTTTCCAGAGATTTATTATTTCAGGTTTTTTGTGGAGGTTCATAATTCAGTTTGAATTAATTTTCATTGTGATGTAAGTTTAAGGTCAAAACTCATATATATATATTTTCTGCATAGGACTGGAATTTGAACCCAGGGCCTTTGCACTGAACTACATCTCCAGCCCATAAAATTATAAAGATAGGATCTTACTATGTCATTAAATTGCCCAGTCTGGGCCTGAAATTGCTATCCTTCTGCCTCCAGTTCCCTGTGCTGGGATTACAGACATGCACCATTTAGGGAAGCTAAACTTCCGTTTTTGTACAGATGGATGTTCAGCTGTCAGGACACCACTTGTTGGAACTTTGCTCTTTCCAAGTTATATTATCCTGACATCTTTGTGAAAGTCTACTGACCACGTGTAAGTCCATGCATGTCTGGACCAACTGTTCTATTCTACTGTGTGTACTGTAGCATATATCCTCCTGTCTGTACCCTGATCAACTTACATCTTAAAATGTAGAGGGTAAGGCTTTCAGCTTCTTTTTTAAAAAAAATTTATTGAGAAACAAATACCAATGAAGCAGTTTCAACAATGATTAATAGGATAGTTTCAATAATTAATAAATTGCATATTGTTGTCTTCATAGTGGTTATTCATAGTACAAAATGCAGACATGATAGTCTGCCCAAACACTATTAGTACAAATCTTTTTTTCTCAATGAGTTAAGAGAAAGTAGCTGTGTATCTAGCCTATTATGTATACAGATACAAAATGGTCCTTCCTTTGTATCCCCTTTTTTGTTTAGTTTTGTCAGAGATGGGTATTCCACTGTGATTTAAATATTGTAGGTGTGTGAATTCAGCAAAATAATCCATGGAGTCCAGTAGTCCATAATAGTAGTGGCTTATCCATAGGACTGGCAATGATAGAACCAACTTCTTCTTTTTAAAGGATCCCTTTATTCTTATTTTCCCTTTGCATTTCTAACTACACTGTACATTCAACTTTATGATGGAAGTAAATTTGAGTTTATAGTTTAACTTAAGAATTAATGTTTTAACAATATTTATTTCTTTTAAAGTGGCAAATGCCTGTAATCCCATCACTGAGAATGCTGAGGCAAGAGGATTGTCACAAGTTCAAGTCCAGCCTGGACTGCATAATGAATTGAAGGCCTACCTGAACTATACTGTGAAACCCTGTCTCACAATTACTAAAAATATCAACCAAACAAACCCGAAACCCCAATATGTAGTTGATCAACTCATGAACATGATACACCCTTCTTTTTCTTTTGACTGTTTTGTTTATCTCAACATTATTTGTAATTTTTAGGGTAGAAACTTTATATATTATTTGCTGTATTTATTTGATATTTAATATTATTTTAAATGACACTAATTTTAATTTCATTTACTTTCTAGCTATTTATTGTGGCTATCACAAGCAATATTTGAGAGGTTGGGGATTTGGCTCAGTGGTAGAATGCTTGCCTAGTAAGCTGGATTTGGTCGTTGGCTCAAAATCAAAACAAACCTCTCCTAAAAATAATTTTTAATATGGATCTCATATCCTTTCATCTGGGTAAACATATAACATTTTTGTTTATGTGTTTATTGGTAAATTCCATAGGGTTTCTATATGCATGATCATGAGATCTATAAGAAAACAACTTGACTTTTTCTTTGACACCTGTCATGTCTTTCTTTGTTTTCTAACTGGTAAAGAATTCAGAACAATGTTGAATAGAAATAACAGTAGTGAGAAAAGGTATCCTACTCTATCTCCACCTTAGAGCAAAAAGTCAGAGCCTTCCTCGCAGGTGTGTCGTCAGCTGTAGGGTGTGTATCAGCGACAGTGAGCTTCCTGTGTAACGAGCAGCTGGCTGTGGCATATGTGCGGCAGGCTGGCCAGCACCGGTGTGGGGGTCTTTATCACTCTGACGAGATTTCTTTTACTTTCTAGTGTGTTGGGGCCTTTTATCGTGAATTGGGTATTGAATTTTGACAAGTGCTTCTACCTGCCACTTATTGAAAATATTATATAGCTTTTCTCCTGTATTACCCTTGGCATTTTGAATAACATTTGCTTTCAAAATTTAAACCAGATTTTTATTTCCTGTGTAATTTCAGTTACATTATATAATTTCCTTTCTTATATAGCTGGCTATGTAAAATTTTCTCCTTGCTAATATTTTTTTTTCAGATTTCAAAATTAATTTTTATTAAAAGCCCATATGTTATAGTGCAGGGGCTCAACATAAAATTGCCTTATTAAAACTGTAATATATATATATATATATTTTGTTGTTGTTGTTGTTGTTTGTTTTTGTTTTATTGAAGTACAAATATCATTGAGACAGTTTTAAGATACCTTGACAAGATGGATTTGATAAATTAATACATTGCAAACTGTTTTCATAATGTTTTGGTATCATAGAAGGTGCATGCATGATATTATACTTACAGACATTATTATAGCATATGACTCTTATCAGTAAAGAAAGAGAATGTAGCTGTTTGCGTCTTATTTTTTATACCTGAATTACATCAAAGATTCAATAATTAATACTTTCTACCTTGTTATTTTCCTAGTGGTTGTCTATAGTACTCAAAGCTGACATAATATCCTATCCAACCACCATTAGTGCAGATCTTGCCTCTCATAGGATTATGTAGAAACACAGCGTTATCTATCCCTACTGTACTGTCTATGCACATACATCATGAGTCTTCCTTTCTATACCCCTTCTTGCTAATATTTTATTTAGAATTCTATATCTATCTTTATCAAGAATATTGGTATGTAGTTTTATTACAATGTCTTTATCCTTTATCAAATTTTGATATCTGGGTAAAGGTGATCTCCTAATAATGATTTTTCCTTGCAATATCTTTTATCAAATTTTGCTATGATGATAGAGCTGGCCTCATCATATGTCATAACTATTTCTTCCCCTTAAATTTTCTGAAATTGTTTTGTTTTATATCTTTCTTTCCTTAAATGGGTGATTTTATTTGTCATTGAAACCATCTGAATATGAAATTTTATTTTTAAAGAAAATTATCTGATTATGTTTACCAGTATATTTATTCCATTTGAGTTACAATATTTATTGAGATTTAGTTTTAATGTCTGAGAAATCTGTCATGACAGATTAATTCTCAGTGTTAGTAGTTTTTCATTCCTTTTTGTTTTATTAGTCTTCTTACATATTGATTTATCAATCTTTTCAAGTAGTTAATCTAGATATAGTGTTTGTGAGTTACGCTTTCAAATGTTTATTTATGTTTCCACATCACTTAGCACTTTGAGTAAACTCTCAGGATTCTGAAGGGCGACCTGCCTCTGTAGGAAGTCACTGTCGAGTGGCAACCTTAGCATCTGTGGAGGGTCAGTCTTTTGCCATAGTGCTGAGAGACTGTTTTTTAAGCATTCTTTGAAATGACCTATTTCATATGCTCATGAGTGGGATGACGTCCTCTGGAATGCCATGTGTGCCACAGTTGAAATTCTCTTCATTTCCATGTGTTTGTAATACATGGACGCTGGACATCCACTACATGTAGTTCCGGGGGGTCAGGTGGGTGGTTGAAGGTACCTGCATTTCACTGCCATGTAATTTCTGTTTCTGGGTTAATTTAAGTTCTTTAATTCTTTTTTTTTTTGGCTGAAACCTGTATTGAGCTTCTTCAGTGAAGTGTTAATTTTAGTGATTATTTCAAATCTAGAACTTGATTTGGTTCCTTTTTTTTTGATAATTTCCTTTTTGAGTTTCTTTGTTTAATAAGGCGTCAGTCTTACGTTTTTTGACTAATTTACACATTTCCCTTTAGTTCTTTGGACATATTTAAAATAGTTTAGTTTTTTTTATCTAAATCTCATCCTTATGGATAATTTTCCTTGACTGTTCCCACTCTAACCTGTCTGCCCAGGACATACTGTCTTGTTTCTCTGCGTGTCTCACAATATTGTGTTGAAAACTGGAATTTAAAATTTTATTGTAAAGAGAAAAACAATGATACAGAATTTCAAAACAAGATGTTAGGTAATTAACAATGGTTATTAAACTGCATATTGTAATCTTCAAATTAGTTGCTCAGATTACCAGATATAGGCACATAAAATTGATCAAACAATATAAGCACTAACTGTTCCTTTCAATGAACTAACAGAAATTAGTAGTGCAATTATCGTGACTATATTGTATGTGTGCATGCCTATATATGTATAATGTACAAGAATAAGAGTTCTCATTGCTGAGGCTGAGGCCCACCTGCCTTTGATCTTTTTTTTTAATTCTTATTTATTTAGTGGTACTGGGGATTGAACTCAGGCCCTTGCGCTTGCCAGGCCAGCACTTATTCTACTGAGCCATCTCCCCAGCCCCCACCCGCCTTTGGGTACATGACTCCACACAGACAACTTCACCTTGGCCTTCTTCACCTGTTGCCGTGTAGGGCCCGATGGCCTTTCAGAGGCGAGGGCCACAGCCTTGTCTGGGCTTTCCTGAGCACTTGCACATCCAGAATCTGACCATGGCTTTGTAGATAAGCTAGTGTTTGCTGCTCTGCATCTTGCTCCCCAGATGTTTCTTTTAAAATATTTGCTCAGCTGTTGTTTATCTCAGCTGTTATTATCACCTTAAGGAGTTACAGCGATTAAAAAAAATTGCCTGTGATATTTTTCAACCAAATGTCTCTATAGAGAAGTGTGTTTGCATTGGGCAAGGTCTAAGTCATTTGGAATACAGTCTCATCTTACAAAGAGGATTTTCCAAGGAAGCACCAATGGGGTAAAATCACAACAGTTATGTGGGTGTAGGCAATGGAGACACTCTGATCCTTTGCTGCCCATGGAACCAGGGAAAGGAGAAGGGAGGGAGGGGCGCATGTTAGAGTAATGGAAGACTTACTGTTCAAACTTGGGGTCATTTTTGTTACATAAATATTCCTGCTTTTAGTCACTTTTCAGGGCTCTGGAAAGGTTGAAGAGGATCAATGTTGGTAGAGTATCCCACTGATTTTACTTTCTAAAGGTCCAATGCTGCTGTTTTTTGCAGATACCAGTTCAACATAGGTTAGAACTAGCTATTTCTGGAGTGGAACAGAGAGCAGGCTCCAGGTTAGAGACAGCAGAAAATCATGAATCATTCAGCCAAGTGGAAGACAGAAATTAGTAGTGGTACCAGTCTACTTTGTGTGTGTTTTTGGGAGGCTCAGCTGAGCAGAGATAGAAGTCAAGAATGAAAATAGCGAAGGTGGACAAGAATCGGGTTTACAGAGCAAGTAGAGAAAAGGGTCTTAGGGCCCTTCTATGGAATGCTTCATAGGCAAGGAAGAGAAGGTAGAACTTCATGAGTTTACAAGTGAATGTGTTCATATAAGTAAATGAGAAAACTGAGTGGAAAGTGGTGATCAGATATTCACATAGTCTCTGGTTTTGAGTATTTAGAGATAGAACTATTGACAGAATTGTACTTCTATGAAGTTACATGAGAAGTGATCAAAGAGGTCAAGTGTTGTGTGCCACTGTGCTGGAGGCTCTAACAGAATTTCTATCTCATAGTAGGGGTACTTATAGAGGAAAGATTAACTCTCCAGTGAGAGGACTCTGCAATCATTTGAGTGAGATCTTGAATGGAACCATTTCAAGAAGTGCGGAATGATGTCAGCAAGCACATTCCTACGTTAGGCCTCTAATGAAGGCCTACCTTATACGATGGTGTATGGGAGGAGGAGTGGGAGGCAGTCTGCTCAGGTCGACTGGAGGGTGCGGGTGGGGAGAAAGCAGAGGTGGATGATGATGGGGGGGGCCGAGGCAAAATATGGGGTAGCTTGGGAAACAAGCTCTCAGAAATGTAGATAAATCTGTACAGGCTGTTCCGGCTGCAGGAACTTTGATAGCAGTGGCTTGAGGTGTGAGCGTAGTTTACCATAGCAATGGCAACTATGGCTGATGTGGGAAGGAAAAGCTTGGAGGGGACAGAGCTAGAAGGCAGAGAGACAAGTCAAAAAGCTTTGCAAATATAATCTTTCTGAACAAGGGTTATGGGAATGGAAATTAGAAGATATGCAAAATTTGATGCCATAAAACAAAATGAATTTGGTGATTGGTCAAAAGTATTAATTTATAACTGTTCTGTTGGTGAAATTTTAAGATGTTAAAAGCATATAAATTTTGTTGTAATTGAATTTAACCCTATTTATTAGGGCTGCAATTTCTTTCCTCTTTTTCAGTAGGATATCTATTCCAGGGCTGGCCAAATGGCTCAGTGGATTAAAGCACCTACTTAGGCAGATGTAGCAGCTGGGGTTGGATCCCCAGGGTGTGCTAAGAGGGCAACTGAGATTGGGTGTGGTGGCACTCACCAGTAATCCTAGCTCTGGGAGGCTGAACACAGGTGGATTACTATGAGTCAGATCTACATAGTGGGGCCCTGTAGACCCTGTACTAATATATCTATCTCTATCTCTATATCTCTATCTATCTATCTATCTATCTATCTATCTATCTATCTATCTATCTATTCCAGATTAAATGTTGGCTTAGTATTTAAATTTTAATATCTTTAAAGTATTGTTCTCAAGCAATGAAGCATTCAGAAATGGAATTTATTTTTATTAATGACAAAGTTTTATCAATGTATGAATTACCAGGACTGGCCTGATAGCTCAGTGGATTAAAGCGCCTGCTTAGGAAGATACAGGGGTCAGGGGTTCAATCTCTGGGCTGCCATTCCCACCCTACCCCTGGGGCACACTGAGACAGCAATTGAGGCTGGGTGTGGTAGCTCGTAATTCCAGCACTTGAGAAGCTGAAAAACGGAGGATCACTACAAGTCCAATCTGTGTAGAGAGGATCTGTAGACTCTGTACTAAATACATTAAAACATTGTATGAATTGCCTTGTTAAAAATAATATGAGGAATTTGAAAGGATTCTAAATACAATAAAAGTTTAGAGCCTGGGTATCCTTAGCTGATGATTTTAATACATAAGCAGATATTTACTGCCCTCTAGTGGTAGATATATTTCATACATAAACACTGAATGTTCATATATACAAAATATATATATATATATACCTTGACCATGTAAATATACATTTACATATGATGCATGCAATTGTTTAATAATACATAAATTTATACAACAACTTCCATTAATACTTAGATGTGTACATATATAATATAGATAGGTAGGTATTTCAGACTATCTGGATCTTTCTAAAATATTTCTGTGGACCCAGACTTTTGTTTTGCATCGTCCTCCTCCTCCTCCTCCTCATTATTTTGTCTTTTAAGATGTGCACTTTTATTGAACTGGTCTCAAGTCAGTGTACAGGTTAGCCCTGGCTGCCTCCACACCCCAACTCCCTCCCAGGGAGACCATAAGCCTTCGTACATCAAGTTGGGGGACAAAAGGGCCATGATGGCTGACCATTCAAAATAAAACAGAATAAAAAGTATTAAGACGAAGATTAAGAAAATTTGCATTACAAAATTTACACAAAAGCAATGCTGTCACCTCCCCTGCATGGACTGGGGAGGTCTGGGCCCTCCTCTGTGCAGAGGACTGGGGCAGCTTTTTGGAGGGTGAGGGGCTTCCTGTAACAATGCATCTCACGATATTTGGAATGATTAAAAAAATGTACAAAGTCCTCGGCCACATTGTAGAACTTTGGGTATGTTCACTCCAGCCAACTGCTGTCACCTTTACCATTCCAGTTTTTAAATCCTCAATTAAAAGTGCTGAAACAAAAAGCAAAAGAAAAAAAGAAAACAAATAAAGCCATGCCAATCTCATCTCGTTTTCTGCGTTCAAGTTAGGTTTTTGTCAAGAAAGGGTAAAGGGGCCGGGAAGATGGCTCAGGGGAATAAGTGCTTCCCTGACAAGTGCAAGGGCCTGAGTTCAATCCCCGGTTCGGGGGGCAGGGGGTGAAACTTAGCGAAGTAACAGTCCACCTATAAGCATTTACGGTGCACGATGGAGAGGCCCGACTCCTCGCAGTACGCTTGCTAATTCACATCTGCTGGAAGGTGGAGAGCAAGGCCAGTATGGAGCCGAGGATCCACAGAGTACTTGCGCTTAGGGGGAACAATGACTTCAATCTTCATCGTGCTGGGGCCGGGGCCGTGATCTCCTTCTGAATCCTGTCAGCAATGCCTGGGTACTTGGTGGTACCATCACATAGCACTGTGCTGGTGTGGAGGTCCTTGCGGATGTCAATGTCATGCTTCATGATGGAGTTGAAGGTAGTTTCGTAGATGTCACAGGACTCCATGCCCAGGAAGGAGGCCTGAACAGAGCCTCTGGGCAGCAGAACTGCTTGTTGTCCATGGTGATCACCTGGCCATCTATCAGCTCATAGCTCTTGGCCAGGGAGGAGGAAGATGCAGCAGTGGCCATTTCCTGCTTAAAGTCCAGGACAACATAATACAACTTTTCCTGATGTCATGCACAATTCCCCACTCAGCTGTGATGGTGAACTGTAGCCACGGTCTGTCAGGATCTTCATGAGGTAGTCCGTCAGGGCCTGGCCATCCAGATCCAGATGCAGGATGGCATGGGGGGGCATAGCCCTCATAGATGGGCACATTGTGGGTGACCCCATTACCAGAGCCCATCACAATGCCAGTGGTACGCCCAGAGGCATACAGGGACAGCAGAGCCTGGATGGCTACATACATAGCCAGGGTGTTGAAGGTCTCAGACATAATCTGGGTCATCTCCTCACAGTTAGCCTTGGGGTTCAGGGGAGCCTCAGTCAGCAGCATGGGGTGCTCCTCAGGAGCCACATGCAACTTGTAGAAAGTGTGGTGCCAGATCTCAGTGTCTTCCCAGTTGGTGACAATGACGTGCTCAATAGGGTGCTTCAGGGTTAGGATTCCTCTCTTGCTCTGAGCTTCATCTCGCATGTAGGAGTCCTTCTGACCCATGCCCACCATGATGCCCTGGTGCCTTGGGCGCCCCACGATGGAGGGGAAGTCGGCACAGGGTGCATCATCTTCCACAAAGCCAGCCTTGCACATGCTGGAACCCTTGTTGACAACAAGCGCAGCGATATTGTCATCCATGGTGATCTGGTAGTGGTGTGGACCAGTGGAAGAGAAGCATGGGGCTGTACTTGCGAGCTGCACACGGACTTGTATTATTATTTTTAAAATGTATTTAGTACAGGGTCTACAGTAGATCAGACTTGAAGTGATCTTCCTGTTTTCAGCCTCCCAAAGTGCTGGAATTACAGGTGTGTGCTACCACGCCGAGTCTCATTCACTGTCTCATGGTTGGGGGGGGGGACCGGCCCTGCAAGGTATGCAGGGAATCGAGCCCTAGTCACTGGGGTTCTGAATTGCTGTTGCTTGCTACAGAGCCAAATGTCCATCTTCTGAATGGGGCCTTGGTTGGGGAAACAAGGCAGGAGCAGTGACCAGCCAGCGCGGAGGCTGCAGCAGGTTTAAAACTGGATGATGTTGAAAAAGGCAAGGAAAGTTTTGTACAGAAGTGTGTCCAGTGCCACACTGTTGAGAGGAAAGAAAAGCACAGGACTGGGCTGAATCTCCATGGTTTCTTTGAGTGGAAGACAGGACAGGCTGCCAGATTCTCTTACACAGAAGTTAACAAGAACAAAGACATCACCTGGGGAGACGATACACTGATGGAGCATTTGGAGAATCCCAGGAAGTACATCTCTGGAGCAAAAATGATCTTTGCAGGCATCAAGAAGAAGGAAGAAAGGGCAGACTTAATAAATTACTTCAAAAAGGCTACCAATGAGTAATAGTCACCACCTTAGTCATCCCAGAACAGAAATGCCTCATGATTTTTGTGTTTGTACCATAATTCATTAGATCTCATACACCAGGATTCAGATCATGATGGCTGGTAGAATATTTTTGTTGGATGGTCCTGAGCCAAGTAAGATCAGCTTGTAGTTGGATGGATGTCTTTTTTTTTTCAACTGATAGATATTTTGATAGTATTCCAGTTCAGTACATACTATCACTATATTCCCTTTCTAAATATGTGGTTCGACTTCATTAGTAATGTTCAATTTTTCGCAAAGATGGAGAATGTCATCTCAAAATTACTGAAGGTTGGTTTTATATTTAGATTTATGTAACTGGTTATGCGAACATATTTAAATACTGGGAGAATCCTTCATTGCCTCAAAACCAAGCAAGACTCCCATGTTTCAGTTTGTGTCTATGAGCCTATTAAAACAATGGTTGGAGACAAGAAAGCTACATCTATATTTTTGGTCTTAACTATGCCAGTTGAAGTAGAATTCCCTATATATAATGCTTTACTTACTGCAAAGCCTTCTAGTGTGGTATAATATCAAATACAGAATATCTAACATTTTATTTTTGATCTGTGAGTTCAGATCCTCTTGAGAGTTAGCATAATGTAGCAGCAAGTTAGCCTTTACTTTTGGATTCCTCAAGTCTGACTGAGTTACTATTCAGGGTAGTATTTAAACAGATACTTAAACCATAAGACTGAAACTACTGTTGTCTGTGTGACTGGTAATGGTGCTTCCTGTCAGCTCATTAGAAGGATAAAAAGGAGGAAACTTCAACAAGAGCACAAATTCATATGTCACCATAACAATTAAACACAAATCAGATTGATAATAGAGAATAAATTGCTGCTTCTTTAAACCATGGCTAGTAGCTGCCTTATGCTAGTTTAAGAAAGAAAGAGTGTGTATTGTGATCTACACAGACCCATGCAGCAAGATGCATGGAAGTTAAGGAAGGAATACTGGAGGTACTTTACGCTCCTGTCCTCTCATGGTGGCACCTGCGAACAGCGTGCTCGTTCAGGCTCACGGTGAGGAGCGTCACAGTGCAAGGGCAGTGCTGCCCAGTACAGTCAGGCTGGACAGTGCCGGCCTAAGAAGCTCTCATTATTCTTACTGCACATGCTCCGCGTGGGCCTCAGGTTTCATTCCTCGCATGGTGGAAGGCATTAGTGCTTTTTATCGATATCGGGAGATTTGTAGTGAGCTTTAGAGGAAATTATCTGCGATATTGTTCGACCAAATTTGCCTTCTAAATATTTGATTAAAGTCATTATCAAAGTTTGTTAAATTATTATGTTTGCATCACTTGAGCATGCAGCAGGTCTTCAAAACCTGATGTGCTGGAAGCATAATGGGAAAACAAACTTGGTACTTTGCACTAATTCAAAATTCTAAAGATGAAAACTGGGGCAGGGGAGATTGCTCAGTGGAATGAGCACTTCCCTGGCAAGTGTAAGGGCCTGAGTTCTACCCCAGTTCCACCAAAAAAAAAAAAAAAAAAAAGGATGAAACTGAATAAAATATACTTAGAAATGTAGGAGCTGGGTCTTCCACTGGATATTAGAATATAATCTAGGAATTTTAGTTTCAAATGTTAGTGTAAATAAATGGAAGTACAAGTACACAAAAACATTTTTCTTTCCTGAAAATAATTCCTAGAAGTTTGCATGATTCATAGCTCACTGTGGGTAGCTAACTGGTGGTCAGCTTCGTACACCCAGCTGAATTAAACTAGCATGGTGGTATGGGAGGCTCACCTGAGGGCTGTCTCCAAAAGCATAAAGGCAGAACAGAAGAAGCTGCCGAAACGCTGTGAGGAATGCTGTTTGGAGAAGCTGTTGGAGCGGCTAGCAGCTGCTACTTCTCTTGGGCTGTTCTTCTGGAGGACCACGTCATGTTGCCTTTTCTGCTGAACTTTGGAGAAGCTTGAATCCTCATCTTGAGCATCACTTTCTGGCTCCAGAGGGGAAGATAGTGAACTGCTCAGCCTCATGAAGCTTGTTGCATTGGTTTTCCTGATGGGGACTCAGGGTTCCTCATCACTGGAGGAGCTCAGGGCCACACTGTTGCTGAGGAAGGCTGTGGTACTTTTGGGGGAGCTCCAAAAGTGCTTACTCTGAGCATTGCTTCCTAGCTGCAATTCAGATGCCTCAGCTTGCTAGCAAAGATCCTTCATCCCATTGGCATGGACTTCCTAGCTTCCACCGCTGACCCTGGGGCCTTTCCAGCACAGATCCATGAAGTGGGCCCCATGGAACTTTGGAGTGGGCTCTAGACCTCCAGTTGGACTAGTGGGAGGCACTGTTATGAGCTCTAGGCCCTCAGCTGGATTCATTATATTTAATGTGTGGATAGATTTCCTGCATTGAAAGTATGTGATTCTTGGGTGATTCATTGTAAAATACTATTACAAAACCTGTCCTGTATTGTTCACTTTGCAAAATCCCAAACCATAACACTCATTATTCTGTATTTCTTATTAATTTGGGAAGGTGACAACTATAATTAAAAAATAACAATTGGTTAGTAGGCTGTTGGCCAGGGAAAAGTAAATTCAGAATGGAAATTAGATTTTTCCTATTATTTACATTTTTAGTATTATAGCTTGGAGAACCAATTGATTAATAATTGCCTTTAAGGAGCACACATTCTGACAGTATTTTTGTCTCCAAAAAATGCATTTTTAGTAGTAGACATAAAAATTTTTATCCTTTCCTGTGGAGATATTTCTTTTATTTAGAGACTTCACTTCACCTTTGAGAAGTGAATCGGAGGGAATTCAGCGATCTGCTGTGATCTCACACCGTGATCACAAAGCAGTTAATGATAATATTAATTTAAATCCCCACACAGAAAGTCACGTAATGCTGCAGCCCATGATCCTTTCAACACTCTGCTTCTGCCTGATCTTCAGCTGTTCAATATGTATGTTTATTGTCAGACTTCAGAGTGTAATTTTTCTAGATGACTGTACTGTTGTAATTTGGTAACAATAACTCAATGGTTAAACTGTTATTAAACTGTTATAAGATTTGCCCAAGTCTCCAAAGGGAAGCAATGAGCAGGCAACAATACCAAGTCTGTGCCAGCCCTGGAGGCAGTGTGTAAAGAACAGGCTTGTGGCATTGTGTGGCTCGTCAGGTGTGGCACTTATGGGTTGGGAGATGTTGGTCAGTCCCTGGAGCTTCCGCCTGGAACTAACCCAGAACTTAAATGAAGTGGCCTGGTTATTGCCTGCATTATTAATTCAGTGAACTCTTATCCTTGTCCGTTCTTAGTCAGATTTTGCCCTTCTGCCCCTCTCAGTCTCTCTGGCATCTCATTCCCTGATGATATACACATTATAGAGCTGCATATAGCTATGGGTGTATAGAAGAATCCACAGGGGGAGATATTATGCCAGACAATGTCGTATCCATTTGTGCCACATGGGTCTTATGTTGGATCTGACTCTTATTATTTACACAGATCTCTTTGTATTTTTTTTATTTTGAAGAGAAAAATCCACAATATTACAAGATTTCAAAACAAGATAATAGGAGATTAACAGTGGTTGATATATTACATATTTCTGTCTTCGTGCTAATTGTCCAAATTATAAGATACAGACATGCATAACTGATCAAACAATATAAGTACAATCCTTTTTTTTTGTGGTATCAGGGATTGAACTCAGGACCTTGAGCTGGCCGGGCAAGCACTTCTTCCATTGTGCTATCTCCCCAGTCACCCCCAAACCATTTTTAATGAACTAAAAGAAGTCAGTAGTGGTACAACAGTCTTTCATTCATATATATATATATATATATATATATATATATATATATATATGAATCTATCTATTGTAGATCTTGGGGCTTATTTACTTTTTCAGTTTCATATACTAGGATGATGATAGGATGTTTACACATTTGAGTTTGATTCATTTCACTTATAAGTGTAGTCTCTAGTTACATATATTTACCTCTGAAAGCCTCATTTATCCTTTCTATTTCTGAGTAATATGTAAAATATCACATCTTTTTTATCGATTCCTCAGTTGATGGGCATTTGGGTTGTTAAAGATTTAGCTATTACAGATTGTTTTTACAAACATGGGTGCACATATAGTTCTATGGTATGATGTTTTTAATTCTGAGATTTCAAGACCGGAATAGTTTGGTTGAGTGGGACTTCTAATCTTAGTTTTTTGGGGAGTCTCCACACTGATTTCCACAGCAGTTGTACAGTGGAGAAGGGCTCCTTTTTCCCCACAGAATTTCCAGCATTTGTTATTGGCTGATCTCTTGAAGATAACCATTCTTTCTGGGGTGAGATGGAATCTCACTGTTTTTTTAATTTGCATTTCTTGAATTACTCATGATGTTTAACATTTTTTCAAATATTTGCTTGCCATTTGTATTTCTTCATCTGAGAAGTATGTATTCATTTTAGATGCCCATTTTTGGATTGGGTGTTTGAATCTGGGGTCCTTGATTTTTTTAAAAAAATCTTTGTATGTTTTAGATTAAAGTACTTTATCTGAGGGACAGTTGGATAATTTTTTCTCCACTCTGGATTTTCTTTTTGTTCTGTTGGTGATTTATCTTGATGCTCAAAAACTGTTTAATAAGATGAGACCCCAGTTGTTGGTTCTTTGAGGTATTTTTCCATTCAGTTTGTTTTTGTTCATGAACTCTGCCTACTCCTATGTCTTTGAGATTTACACCTACTTTCTTGTCCAGTAGATTTAGGGTTTCTGTTAAAATATTTAAATCTTTGATCCATTTCACTTTATTTATTTTTGATTTTTGTCAGACAAGTGTGTTTATTTAAATATTTATACAAATGTGCCTCTGTAAGTGGTGAATAGTTTCCCAAAACTGGTTGCTTTTATTATTAAACAATATAAAATTATTGTTGATTCTCAAAATTAGATTTCAATGCTATATTTTAAAGCTATGTCACTTTTTCTATGTCAACCATGAATCTTATCAGAGCCACGGTTGACTTTAGTTTAGTGCATGGTGATATACCTGGATCTAGTTTTAGTCTTTGGCATGTGAAAAGCCAGGTTTCCCAGTACTATTTATTAAAGAGCCTATCTTTCTTCCAGCAAATGTGTTTGGTACTTTTGTCAAAGACAAGGTAACTGAGTGTATTTGCAGTTCTCTGTGCATCTTCTAATCTGTCCCTTTGGTTCTCAGGTCTGTTTTCTGGGCAGTACCATGCTTATTTTATCACAATAGCTTTGAAACATAATTTCAAATCAGGGATTATGATGTCTCCTGCCTTGCCTCTGTTGCTCATGCCTTGCTATAGTCTATATGTGATAAATTACATTGAAAATGTGGGATTATGGGAAAGTTTTGAATCAAATCAATGAGTCTGTCTGTTGTTCTCTGAGGGAAATTTGTCATTAGTTGTTATTGTCTGAAGTTACGTCTTTCGTTTTCTCTTGCCTCTCTCTTCTTGTCTTCAGTTCTTGGATGCTTCTTTCCTGTGTCTTACCTGTAAATGCCTGTTTATTTTTGAGAAGAGTGTTTTAGCTTTCTAAGCCTCCCCTTTTCAGCCAGTCCTTTGGTTCATCAGATTTCCATTACCAAACCACCAAAGCAGCTGGTGGGGTTTCTTTCTTAGATAGTTCCCTCCCAAAAGGGTCTACACAGGAAGGTAGACAATGAGGGACAGCTGTGTTCCCCAGTTCCTCTCGAGTCCAGCATAAGGAAATCCGCCAGTGCCCCTAGAGGTCCCACTAGTCTGAATAGATGGGTAAGAAGGCACTTGGTAGAAGTGAAACAAAAGCAGACGGCTGGTTTAATCATCTTCTGAATTCTCCCTTCCTTCTGAATTTTCTTCTCAACCACACAGCAACCAGAGCAGAAGTGTGCAGTGGCACGGGCGAGAGGTTCCGCATCTTCCGCGCTGAGAAGACGTATGCGGTGAAGGCAGGGCGGTGGTACTTTGAGTTTGAGGCTGTTACTGCGGGGGACATGCGTGTTGGCTGGAGCAGGCCGGGTTGCCAGCCTGACCAGGAGCTGGGTTCAGATGAGCGCGCATTTGCTTTTGATGGCTTCAAGGTGAGTGAATAGCCTTGCAGAGGACCTCTTCTGCAGACTGCCCTTGCTGCACTCTTAGGGGACAATGAGGTTGGCGCTGTCTGCAGCATGGCCTTAGGGACAGAATGCCTCCAGGCAATTGTTTTCCCTGGTCTTCCTCCAACTCTGTCCCCTATTCTACAGATGTGGTGAAAGTCAACCAAATGTCTTAATCAGTCATTTTGTTCATCAAAAGTATTAAAGATACATATGTGAGGTGTGATCAAAATATACGATGAATGTGAATGTTTAAAATTACTAATTAATTCTGTGAAAGGCACAATGACCCCACAAAACACACACACTTTGAACACACCCCACTGCCACTTTGTGAAGTGGATCTGGATATCATCTTTTCTGAGAGTCTTCTACTGCACTGTCCTGGCTGCATAGATTCAAAACGTTTACCCTTTGTGGTTACTTTGACTTTGGGGAAGAAAATGCCAGACCTCACGAATAAGGTGGGTGAGGACACACTGTAATGTCTGTCATGCTGCCTTTCTGCTGGATGGCACTCAGCAGAGGCAGTCACCATACTTTTGAATACACTTATAAAGACAAACGAAAGAAGGCTTTCCGAACTGCTTCAGAAAGAGCCATTGGCTAAGTTTGGGAGAATGGTGGAAGCTCTTTTGGGGGAAGGGTTAATGGCAATATGTCTTTTACTGTAATCTGTATTTTAAAATTTGAGCATTCTCCATGTATTATTATCATGTCTGTTATGAAAAATGAGTATAAATTGACACAGTGATTCCACACAAGACTGTGTTTCAAGCAGTAACGGTGATGGTTTGCAGAAGCAGTCGGTAGCCACAAGACTCACAGAAATCCAGAGTACAGTGATGGTTTCCAGAGGTAAGAAGTACAGGGAAGGACTGCCCCAAATTTCAGTCACGGGAGCAAGAAGGTCTGGCACAAGCCTGCTATGCACAGTGGGGTGGTTATAAATGATGATAGGACTTGGAGTATTTTCACTGTAGGGAAAAGATGGTTTGAGAAGACAGAGAGGTTCAGGCCAGCTTAAATGTTGGCAGTGCATCCCTGTATTGAATTATCACATGGGACCCCATCAGTATATATCTTTTTATATTTGTATCATTTATAAAGTAAATTTAAGTTAAGATAGTCACTAAGAATTCTGAAGGTTTAGAATCATAGTTTTCATTCTCAACCTTATTGATAATTTATATTTCTTAAAGTAGGTGGGACCCTGATCAGGTGTTTATTTGGTTACTTATATACTAAATAAATGTTTAAAGATTGTCTTAGATGAATAAAATGTTTAAGAATCTAAAAATTAATGTACACATTCTCATAACTACTATAGAATTAAATAATAATTTTAAATTCTTAAATTTATAGATTTTTTTTATTTTTGGTGGAGATACCAGGGATCAAACTCAGATGTCGCTCTTGCCAGGCAAGCACTTATTCCACTGAGTTATCTCCCCCACCACTTATATTGTTTTATTATATGATTTTCATTATTAAATGGGTATTCCTTTTCATGCTAAGGGAGAAAGCTATTTTAATAATAAAGAACATTAGAATAAACAAGCAGAAGTGCTCATTTGAGTATTTCAGGTGTGTGAAGCCCCGTGTAGGACAGCATTTCTGGGCTAGGAATTAGGACACTTGGTCCACTTTTTCCTGCGACATTGTACTTTCTCAATTCTGTTTTCTTTTCATTTTAGAAGGAAAATTCTGACTGTTTTTTTTTTTTTTTTTCATTAAGAGCAGAATACATCTACTGGGAGGAAAGAAAGCTCCTGTCTAAGAGAAGGACAGAAGGGAGACCCAAATGAGGTGCCCCTTGACATTTTTTTTTGGAATGGCCCAAAATTAGCAAAGGTTATTTAAATGTTGACAAAGAAACATACAAAAGACAGTTTTAGCCTTTCTTTTGCTGAAGGTCTAATATAAGGACCAAGCAGTAACTCCTAGCCAGCTAAAGCATCCTTTTCTCCCATCCCGGCCACAGGCAAGGGAGCATCCTCACACTGGGACAGACATTAGGCAAGGCCTGAAGGAGATCCTCAGAGCTAAGCAAGTGGGCTCTGAACTTTAACGCCTTTGGATAATTCATTTTGTGAGGTTCTTTTAAAGTACAGTGTTATTTTAGGAAGAATTATGTCATCGTTTTGTGTTTTTAGCTATACACCCTTACATAACAATTCAAAGTGAAGGTCATACTTTATCAAGAATTTAAAAGATTCATCCAACAAAGAAATGAATGCATAAACTAGTAGACTGTACTTCTAGATCTAGCATATGAATTTATCTGAGCTGTTTCAAATGTATTTACCATATGAGATTTCTCTTATGTATTTAAAGAAGGACAGATAGCATCCCTATTCTTTTCTTGATTTGTTGTTGCAGTAGAGATTTTAAGAATATTTTTAGGTTTTTTTCTTTTTTGTCTTTTTGAGACAGGGTCTCACTATGCAGTTCAGGCTGGCCTTAAGCTCACTTTGTAGCTCAGGCTGGTCTCGAACTCACAACAATTCTCCTACCTCAGCCTCCCGAGTGCTGGGATTACAGGCATGTACCACTATGCCCGGCTTATTTTTAGGTTTGACTGAAAACTTTTTGGGTTTTAATATATATTTGAGAAACTCTTGGATTTTTATCTTATTAAGGTATCATTGCCATGAGTTCTAAGAAATGACATTTTATTTTGAAACATGAAATTTACAATTGTCAATGGTAGATTCTTGGCTTTTAATACTTTGTATTTATGGGACCACAGGAAAACCACCCTTTTGCAGGGAAGTTGCCATTGCAGAAAGTATAATAAATAAATGAATGGTAAATTATAAATAAATGTACATTATTTTTATTTTAAAAGCATGTGCAGTTAGATTTTTAAAATAATAGCCTTTAAATCATGCTATGGCATTTGAATTTATTCAAGAGTTAGTAACGTCATGTTGACATCAAGTGTAGACTTTGCAGCTGTCTCGGGATGGCTCAGGTCATTGCTGCAGGCTACATTCCATCCCATGCTGCATCAGTAGAAAGAGTTTTGTCATTTCAGGCGGGGGTGCTGCTCTGTTGGCTGACTGTGACAAGGGACTCTTCTGTCCTCTGTAGGCTCAGCGGTGGCACCAGGGCAATGAGCACTATGGGCGCTCCTGGCAAGCAGGTGATGTTGTAGGCTGCATGGTTGACATGAACGAACATACTATGATGTTCACACTGAATGGCGAAATCCTGCTTGATGACTCGGGTTCCGAGCTAGCTTTCAAGGACTTTGATGTTGGAGATGGTGAGTGTACTACATTCTGTGGCATTTAAAATTTTGCATCACAACAAGGCTGTTTTCTCTAATGCTTTATAACCTACCATCTTTATTTGAGAGTGGCTGTGCAGAGAAGCTCAACTGTAAACCACCAGGGCTTGATTTGATCAGGCACCCTTGAAATTGCTTTAGCAGAAATATTGTCTGTATCACTCGGCTAGGATTTTGATAAGGTGGAAATGGCTTGGATGAATGTAAGAAAGCAAGCAGCAGCTAAACGGATGTACTCCAGAATCATTCTGTTTTCATTTAGAACCTTCATGGCTAGCCTAGGGCTGGTAGCCTTTCCATGTTTATTTCACAAAAGTAGAGTAAGAAGTGACCATGGAAATTCCTCATGCCAAAAGCTGAGGGGACAGAGATGAATGAGACACTGCCTGGCTGTGATTTGCCAGGGGAGACTGCCATGTGCAGAGCTTCTGTCTAGTTCCCACATACGAATGTGAGGAAATGCATAAGAGTTTATTGAAGCACCATGCAGGGGGTGAATACTACTGTCCCATGATGATGAGATGGCCAGGGGGCAAGGCTTTGAAGGAAAAATAGGGGTGGTGGCAAAGCCAGAGGGGAAGCAGTTGACTTTCAGCTCTGCACTTCTGTTATGGTGGCCACTGGCCACTTGGAGCGATTTAAATTTAAATCAATGTAAATCAAGTGAAGTTAAAAGTTGAATTTTTCTTTTGTATCTGTATATACAGAATAGTTAGGATAGACATACAGCTACTTTCTCTTAATTCAATGAGAAAAACGATTTGTACTAATAGTGTTTGGACAGGATATCACGTCTGCATCTTGTACTATGAATAACTATTATAAAAACAACAATATGCATTGTACTAATTATTGTAACTGTCCTACTAACCTGTTTTGAAACTGTCTCATTGCTATTTGTTTCTCAATAAAATTAATAAAAAGAAAGTTGAACTTTTCAATCAGACTAGCTGTTTTAAGAGATGAAACATCTGTTTGTTACGGTGGTTCCCCTGTTGGGCAGTGGAGGTGTAGAACATTTCATCATGAGTTTCATTGGCAGTGTTTCTGTGGAGCACATCAACTAGATAGCATTTAATAAAAGCATTATGAAAATTATCTCATCTCCAAATGATCTAAATTTTAATGACTTTTGAATGTATATTTTTATGTATTGCACATTTATATGCATATGTAAATATCCATATATTTGCATATATGTAGTCTTGGATTTTTAAGATATACTTCAATCAGTATTTTCAATATTATGTAAACCCTTAGCTGATCCTTAGATTTTTAGTCACTTTGTTATTTCATTAAGTTCTTCATTCAAATTCTTTGGCCTTTTGAGACAGAGTCTAGCTGCGCAGTTCAGGCTGGACTTGAGCTTGCTTTCTAGCCCAGGCTTATCTTGAATCTGCAATAATCCTCCTTCCTTAATCTCCTGAGAACCAGGATTAGAGGAGTACACTACCATATCCAGCTTTCCTCATTCAAATATTGAGCAAGATCACATCCCAGGCACAACTGTGCAAAAATAGTTGGAATTTTATATTTTTATTACTTAGTTTCTATTTTATTTTATATATTTTTTTAATTTTATTTTTTTAAAAGAGTAAAAAATAATAAAAGCAATATAGAATTTCACTAAACAAAATGATAGGAATTCAGCAATTGTTATGTTGCATATTGTTGTCTTCAAATTAGTTGCTCATTACCAGATATAAGTATGCAAAATTGGCCAAAAAATTAAAAAGAAGAAAAAAATAAAGCCTTAACTGTTTCTTTCAATAGAGTAGTAGAAATCAAATGTACCATTATTGAAGTTATTCTGTGTATATAGATGTATATTTTTTACCTTTTTTCTTTTCTTCTTTCCCTTAGCCCAGTTAATATCTATCTATCTATCTATCTATCTATCTATCTATCTATCTATCTATCTATCTATCTATCTATCTATCTATCTATCTATTGTGGTACCATGGATTGGATTTAGGACCTTGTGCTTATCAGGCAAGCACTTATTCTACTGAGCTATCGCCCCTGTCCTAATTTCTATTTTGAATTCCTGTTCTTTTCCTTCCTTCCTTCTATGTACGTGGTACAGGGTCTCACTATGCAGCTTGAACTCTTAGTGAGGCTGCTGTCTTAGCCTCCCCAGTGCGGGTATTACAGGCATGCATCACTGCACCTTGTCTTGGCAGCCAGCTCAGTGCACCTGTGAGTGGAGCCAGTATAGCATGTGGTGCTAGGGAATGAACCTGGTTCCTGCTCTTGCCTAAGCAGGTGCACAGAACACTGAGCATCTCACAGTCCCTAAACATCTGTATTTCTTGATAGTGAAATTGTCACTCTAAACTGCCTCACTATAAGTGTCAAAACACCAAGGCAGGCTGGAAAGGGCTTTTTCTCACTATTGTCCATCTATATTATCTACCACAATGGATCTGACTTGAGAGTGTATTTTTAATTCTATCTATTTAAATACTTGACTACTGTGCCTTGTTTCTTGGGCAGTTAAAGATATTTCAATGCATGTGTGAGTTCTGTTGTATGCATATGTCACAGCTCTATTGTCAGGAGCAACCACCATGGCAGTAATAAGGTAGGGTGTGACTAAGTCATGTGTGACAACTGTATTTGTAATTTTATCCCTTACTCCACAGAATTGTTTTAAATTTAAAAAAATGACTTTCATCTTACATTGACAACTCTGTCATTGTTAATATAGGATCTGATAGATTGTCTGAAAAATATTGTGGTCTGCCTTGTTGGACTTTGTTGGAAGTTTTGGGGAAGTGTCACTTTTTTTTTTTTTTCTTTAGACTGGGTTTCACAGTGTAACCCAGGCTTGTCTCAATCCCAGGCTGGCCTTGAATTCACAGTTGTCCTGTTTCAGAATTCTGATGGCTATTCAAAGAAATTGTCGACCATATCCATTTACAGCTCAGCTTAATATTATGGGCTCACGATGTATACTTTATTTTTATACCTTTATACTTTTCTGCTGGATGGTTAAGACCTAGGTAGATCAAAACTTATATACCAACACATGAACTTTATATTTCCTATGTGGTCATTGAAGTCTTCTCAGGGTTTATCTTGTAGTCCTGTACATTATTCTGTAGTTCCTTTG